>JAOTQJ010162285.1:0-27581 GCA_025642045.1 Solanum sejunctum | reverse complement strand
ACCTTCGTCTATCGTTGAAGTGCTCCCTAGCATCAGGAGCAGACAGATTGGTATACGCTTGTACATGTTCAGTTTGTATTTTCAATTTATGTATATATATATATACTCGAGGGTATGACAGGGCCCTATCTCGCCGTGTGGTTCAGTTTCTGTACATAGAGGTCTGTGGATACATGTGGGTGTGGGAAATTACGTTGGTATGATCTCGTTTGAATGATATGTTTGTTGGGCAGCTCTGCCGCAGCGGTGACCTTGTCGGCCCACATATGTGTATGTATATCTGTTCTTTTGGCAATATTTGGTACTATTCACTTCACTGTTTGCAGGTGGGGTTGGTTAGAAAATTAGAGGAGACTCTGTCGAAATTTTTTGAAATCTCTTATTGATCGTATACGGAAATTCAGTATAAGTGTATGTCTGGGTGCCCTATCGGCACCATTCACGGCCCTGGGTTGGGTCGTGACATTTTTACTTCTCATATGCATTATTTCATGTTCTATGGTGAGAGTAAAATGTCTAAATGATCACCTATATGTATATTCCAAGTTTATGCAATTTGCTTATTCTCAATTATGATCATCTATGCATCCTACTATATTGTTTCTAAAGTTGTCATTTATGTTTAAATAATATTAGCTTGATTACGGCTTACAAATGCCTTTATAAATGTATCATTTTTTATAAGACATGGCATGAATCATTTTATAATTTATTTCCATTCATGAATTACATACTCACATACCAATACATTCAAAGTATTGATGCATGATTTAACCATGTAGGGACCGACATTCATCGATATATCCACGTGGTTAGCTATAGATCATTGAAAGAAAAGAGTTGGTGAGTCCTCTAGTTCGGGGAGGATACCCAGTCTCTACTTACTTATATTGAGAATTTATTCCATTTTACTTTCTAGTTTGAGGGTGAGCCTTGAACAGGTCTTGGCCCCCGTCCTGTTCATGCTTAGAGGTGTTGTTGGATACTAGGCTATGTACCTATAATTTGATGTTGAGATTTTATGGAGACTTATGTCTTAAAGCCTATCCTTTATGTGATGCTATTTGATGCTATTGATTATGGTGTAAAGCGATGAAAGTCCCAAATACCTAAATGTCCCCATAGTGTGAGTCATACTTACCCGCCCCTTAGACTTATTTGGTATGTTATTCATGTTTAGCCTCTTCCCTATAACATCCCCATAGAATGATTTCGAAGCCCTACTTCCCTTAGAAGTTATTTGCTATGTATTTATTTATCTTTTATTGTTTCTATGAAACCAAGGATATGCAAACCATATGCTAAGAGGCTTGTTTGGGTTGCCTTCAGACTTCTTATTTGCCATGTTACGTCTAGGCCCTAGGCATGGGTCATGACAACCATAATACTCTTTTTCGATATAATATACCCAAGAAATGGGATAGACTTAAGCCCAAACTCACACTTTGAGAACTTGGCATAGAATTTATCTTCTCTTAATCTTTGAAGTATGGTCCTCAAGTGTTGAACTTGATCGGCCTTGTTCTTGGAGTAAACCAAAATATCGTCAATGAATATGATCACAAAGATATTCAGATAGGAATTGAACACTCAGTTCATTAACTTAAAAATAGTTGTGATGCTAGTTAACCCAAATGACATGACCATGAACTCATAATGCCCATAACGGGTACTGAAAGTTGTCTTCAGGATATCAGACTCCTGAACTCTCAACTAATAATAGCCAAACCTTAAATCAATCTTGGAGAATACTGAGCACCCTGAAACTGGTCAAAAGAACATCAATGAGAGATAGGGGATACTTGTTCTTGATGGTCAATTTGTTCAACTGGCGGTAATCAGTACACATATGCATAGTTCCATCTTTCTTCTACAAATAAGACTGGACCACCAAAAGAAGATGCACTGGGACAAATGAACCCTTCTTTTAGCAAATCCTCCAACTATTCCTTCCACTTATTCAACTCAGTTGGAGCCATCCAATAGGGGGCAATGGAAATAGGCTTAGTGCCCAACTCCATATCAATAGCAAAGTCTATATCACAATCTAGAGATATACCAAGTAAATAAGTCGAGAATACATCCATAAACTCGATAGCAACCCTTATAGTCTCTAATGATTAGGACTCCTATTATATAACCCGAACATGAGCTAAATAATACAAACACCCCTTATCTATCAACTAATAGGTGGGATTATAAGAAGTACTCCCTTCGAATAGGAGCTAGGTTCTCCAATCCACGTAAATTAAGGCAACTCCGGACAAAATAAGGTCACAATCTTCACATTATAGTCAATAATATCATAATGAGGCGATAACTACTCCATTCCAAATATCACATCAAAGTCTATCATAGCTAATAATATCATGTTAGCAACAATATATCTCTCCGTAAAAGTCATAAAACAAACCCTAATATACCTTATTCACCGCTAAAGATTAACCTATCGGGGTGTAAACACAAATAGGCTTGACATCGTTCACACATAAGAATAAGTAGCAGTTGGATCAAATAAAAGTAAAGCTAAACGGTAGCAAACTAGCACCATACTTGTGATAACTGTATCAGAAGCACCCATCTCAATTCTATCTGGAACAACATAACAAACTCTATGACCACCACTTGCCTATAGGCCTCCATGGGCTCCACCTCTCACTATGCCACCATCTTCTCAAGTACCACCTCTAATGTCCTAAGAGGTGTCTCTAGCTACTAGTGTTGGATTTGAACTAGCTAGATAAAGCCTTTAAGCTTGAGTGGAAAGTATACAATGAGGACAACGATTGGCAAAGTGCCCAACCTTTTGACAAACATAGCAAGCTTTGGAATCCCATCTTTAGGTGACTGAGCGAAAGGTGCATAACGAGGATAGCGATGGACCAAGTGGCCAACCATACAACAAACATAGCATGCTCTAGTCTCTCGCTACTATGATGGTGGTCTTAAAAAGTCACTACGTCTAGCTACACTAAGAGAGCTAGATCAACCTTTCTGAGTAGGATTAGACTTGTCAACATTGTTAAATACTAGGAAGGCTATGTGAACTACCTGACTTTGATTGCCCGGCCTCTAAAACTCTCTAATCTACGGTGTGTGTCCACTAAACTATCCATGCTGGTGGAATCTCATACTACTACCCTAATGGTTATGTCTGATGTATTCTACCATAGGAGCATGATCTACCATACTCTGGGAAGTACCACATGTCTAGACCAGTGAAGTTGTAGAAGGGAAGATTGGCACTAGAGTAGCTTACATCAAGAATAATATGGGTATGATAAGCTCTCTCATGTCTAGCCAAAATACATAGAAGTAGCTCCCACACTGAGGGTGTAGAAGCTAGAGCTGAGGATGGTGGAAAAGGGTCTGCAGGTCCCCCTGGCTCATAATTTGGCTCGAGAGAATCTTATCTTGCTGGTCCCCTAGGCGGAGCCATCCCTTAAAAAGTCCTCGCCCTGGCCCTATGATGAACCCTGGCTCAACTATGAGTGGGAGCTACATCAGCTAACTATGGATCTATCATAGATTATTGGGATCTGGTAATCAATATCTGGTAGAAGGAATAGAGTAAACACTTTTAGAAAGGGTGATTCAAGGAAATGCATGAATAGAAACAAGATATGAAAGTCTTTCCTATCAAGTACCCCAGAGCCTCCCAAAGATGGATTTGGACGTCTACATACTAATAAATAAGACTCTATTAGACACTCTGCCCTTGATTCATGAGCCCAATGAACCTAGAGCTCTGATACTAAAATTATCACAACCGAAAATAGGAGAACGACTAAAGAAGAATGAAATAAATTGAACCTAATATAGGATATCCCAAAACTTTGTCATGAGTATAAGCTCATCTAACAGTGCAGAAAAGCAAATAAAACAATCTCAAAATAAGATATAAAGTTTTCCCTAATGGCGCCCAAGCTATACCTCCTTTTTGAAGTCTAAAGTGATCATTGTCAAGATATGTAACCTAACTGAGGTTAGTATCGATCCCATACGGAATAGGGTAGACTTAGAAGAATTTCAAGCAATTCTGGTGGATTAACCTACTTATCTCCCTAAAGAGAGGGGAGGGGGGTTTACAAAAACTATGGAAAGTAATCCCAAACAAAGATAAATATGACATCTGTATGAAGAGTAACTCGGGTATTGTGTTCCCTATCATTCCATAACTTGGTATTACTAGATAATCGAATTCTTTTCTAGTGTGCAACATAAAGAATGGTAAGTTAAGGTTACCAAATCCCTTGATCCAGGTGACAGGAAAATGTCACAACGTAATTTGATCCATCTCCACAGTGTGACATTACAAACCCTACCTATTATTCTAGTGCGATCTCCCATTGATCTAGTTTGGTTGATTAGATAATAAACATCAATTTAATCCTATTACTTAATCGCTTTTCCCATTAATTAATCTCTTGATCCACTATGTAATACTAGCTGAGTTCTAACATTGGCAACATTAAAACACATTCCAACCAAAGAGAATTATTTAATACATGCAATCATACTTTTCATGAATTATGAATTATCTAATTTTGTCTTGTTAGTTCTTCATGGTTCCCACAACCCTAGTTGTGGATTTAACTACTCATTATCAGTGTAGATGAAGGAATTATGATTTCAAATAATATAATTGAGTACTTACACAATATAATTAAGAACAAGAAATCCAAACTCTTCACCAAGAATCACAAGATTTAATTAAAGAACACAAAATAATGTTTCACAAGTGTCTCACAATGACTCTCTGAAGTTTTGTACTATTCTTTATTATTTCGTATGAAAAGTAACCTAATAAAATATATTTATTTTATTTAAAATACAAGACCAAAATAAAATAGGAAAACTGTGTTGGTAGACTCTACGAACACTTCTACGGACCATAAAAAGTTTTACGACCCGTAGTCAAGGCTTCGTGGATCCCTTCAACAATTCTGTAGATGACTTCTATGAGACCTACTATAGGTCATACAAAGTTCTACTGCCTATAAAGGGTTTCGTCTGATAAATTTTTAGCAACTCCCCACTTTATAATTTTCAGGGTATGACACATGCTTTACGACTCGTAGAAACTTTTATGGCTCATGTGCATGTTTGTAGACTCAACTTCAGAAAATCACCTTTCACTGATTTTGGTATGAAACCTGCTTTATAGCCCATGGAAAACTCCATGCCCCTTAAAGAGTATCATAGATCCTCAATTTCTGCATTCTCTGCTCACTTAGCCCAAAAATCATGCCAACCTTCTAATCCTGCAAAATAAACATAAAACACATCAAATCTAGTAACATCACTTTGAGAACACACAAAATTCTAAGTTTTAGGCATCAAAAGTATTGTATTTTGATAACTCATCAATACCCTTAACTTAAAATTATTGTTTGTTATCAAGCAACAGACTCAATCTACATAAGCAGTATAGTACCAGACGAACCTCAATCTAATGGCATACATCATATCAAGATCAAGCACATATACCTACGCTACTTATAAAGCACATCAGATAGCTATCAAGTAAACCAATATAGATCAACATACAACTATGACAAGCAAGACAATTATCAATAAACAAAACTCATTAAGTTAGTAAAATATCAACAATGCAATACAAGTGACCTCACAGAAAAAGTACCATATACCACTCACGATGGTACTTTGGATTCAATGCTTTGGGCTATAAAAAATCACTCACTCTCAAAAAGATATTCAAATACCATGCTCAATGCCATATGCTTGCCCTTATACTCAAGGCTATGACCTTTGACTACTCAGACTAGGATCACTTTAGGACTTTATTGGCTTATAACATAGGCTCCAGGGTATTTTAAATGATGATTGGGTAACACAGTGAATAAAGGTCCTCCTTGATACTATGTTGGTCTACACTCTTACCGTATCAAAACTGTCATTTTTCACCTCATTCTTCCTTTCTCCTATTTCAAGATTTTCTAGGTGTCTTACTCTCATTTCTCAAATTTTTACCTTTTGTTTTCACATTATTTTTTCATTTTGGTTCATTGATTTGGCATCTACTCATTTTTCTTATACCAATAACTCATTTCTATCCCTTTTCCATGTATCACTAACGTTCACCTTATTTTTTGTGTTTACCCTTACATCGGTCACCCTCAACTTGGACTTTTAGCTTATGTCGAGGTGCACAATATCTAACCTAGGAACCAAAGCCACTTTTAGTAGCCACCCTGAACTTAAGATTTTTGGCTCAGTCAAGATGCACAATGTTCAAGGGAGGACCGGGGCCAACTTTAGGATTTTACATTTAACAAGGCTACGCACTTGAATTTTTACAAAGAAAAGGGTACGTGCATGGCTCAAACATTGGAATTAAGGGATATTTTACATGTTTGGTTGGTTATTTAGGCTAAGTAGACTAATATGAACAATGGCCTAGGATCTTTTCCTAACCAACTAACCTACAGTCTAAGTAAGAGTAACCGAGCAAGTTTTGAATTGAAGCATAACATACTAATTTAGCAAAGAAATCTTACACACACATGGTACTGATTACACTATTAACAAAGACTCTCAGATCATGCCTTTCATCATAATTTATCCTCACTTATCATAACAAATACTATCAAACAATGAAGCATTCATGGAAGCTATCAAGACTAATAACAAAATTTTGGTGGGTATCATTTTTCATACAAAAACACAAAAATAAATATAAGTCATAGATATCAGTACTATATACTACTAATACTATCTACAGATCCTAAACATGTCAACTCAATTAAAACTAAATATCATTTGGAAAAAGAGCATAGGCAAGAAAACTCCTAGGATTCAAAATTTGGTACACTTATAGGCTAAGGTTACTCAGACTTCACTGAAGCCTATAACTATCCATACCCCATCGAAAAAGGCTTGCATTATCCTCAATTACAAAGTAGAAAAGGAACATATCTGGGTGCCTTAGCATCGGTCTCTAGCTGATTCTACCTACCCTTAACCTACATGGTGGCCTCTTCAGTAGTAGAGACATATATAGAGGGGCCAGAATCTCTCACTCTCTCAAGCTCATGAGCCTGCCTCAAGTTCTCATCCTACATCAAGCATATCCTAGCAAGCTATAACCCCTAATCCTTTGTCATCCCCGCATGCAGTCTTACTATTTTTAAATCATCTACAAAAGGCCTCTTCCCCAAAAAAGTATGATATAGATCATAAGGAGCAAATAAATCAACTAGTGACACTGAGGGCTTTGCCGATGGGATATAACTAGTGCTGTTAATGTTGTTATCATATCGGCCCAAATCTGCTAGATCTCCTTGTGACGGGCTATCATATATACCATTTGTGATGTGTTGAGGCTCTGCTAGACTCCCCTCATAATAACATCTATGTAGTTGTCTACGGGTGTGAGTCTATCCTAGATAGTGGCTATCATGAATGCTTGTATATGAGTGTCAGACTATGAAATGGCCTAGCAGACCTAGGGCCTGATCTATTGCAATAATTGAGTCAGTTGTGACTCAATTTTGGGCCAGTCTCTTTACCATGTCTTGAATGAACATCGTTGACATATAGACCATGCCAGCAGGTGCTGTTGATGAATGCACGACCTCTAGGGAAGAAGAAGTAGCAGTGGGACCTCTCTCTATAATGATCTTAGTCTATGGGTGCATCTTAGCAGTAGTAGAAACAGTGGTAGTGGTGGATGGAGGATCAGATGATGGAACAGCAGCAAACATCTTTGACATCTGAGCTGGAGGGCATACAGTTCTTGCTGGAGGGCCACTAAATTATCCCTAGCCTTGATCAGGCTTGGATCTAAAGTCTTCTGAACTCTATCAATAAGTCCAGATGATGTATAATACCCACCCCTGACTTTGTACAGAGTCTATAGATAAGGAATGGAAAGGAGATGGAAATGGACCTCTTCATGGCCATCTCGTGTATCTGCTCTGCAATAATGCTGACTCAATTGATCTCATAATCAACCAAGATGCTAACAACCAAAACCACACGATCCAACACAAGTGTATTATCAGTAAGTGTAAGACAGATCCGTGATCTCACCACAACCCACTAAAAAATTTAGTGGTGAAGTTGAGTGAAGCCTTCACAATAGGCTCTGCCAATATAGCTATCCTCTCAGGGTTTGAGCCTAACTCTGCAATATGGTTGGTGACCCATCTCATCAAGCTATCCCTGTAGGCTAGGTCTCTCATTAGGGTCTTATCCTTGGTCTACCCTAATCTACTATTATACTTTGATGTCGATTTAGGGGTTGGGGACTCAGGCACGAATAACACACGGTGGATGGCAATCTTAGAAATATACACCTGTCGACCCCTCACTCTAGTCTATGTAAATCTAGGCTTAGTGAGGGTCTTCTTCCCTTTGAGAAGATATCTTAGAACTATGGCAGCATGTAATGTACAAAACTCCCAAATCATGCTTGGGGAGTACTTCCCGAAGATCTGGCCATCCACTAGAGCCTATATTTGCTAATAGTGTCCTATAGGCCTGGCATACTGTTAAATCTCAAAATGATGATCCGAGCTCCTCAAAAATAGAACGAGTTAGTTGATCTTGCTCATTCTTCTATATATAGATTATATAGATGGACTACATGCCCTCAGTACACCTATGGCTAGATAAAGAATCTGGAGGTGATAGCAATACTTAAGTTGGTGCAGAGTACTCTGTCTTTGACTAGTTCTTGGACTCTGACTTGGACTCTCTCTAGCAGGAGTCATCTAAATGGAACTACTATCTTTGTTGCCTACATCTTTAGAATGGGAGAGAGCGAACAATGATAGCCTGGACCTAAGCCTACCCATGTTTGGTAGTAGCTCATGTCTGTGGTCACTCAATATCTAGGTCAGGCTGGACACTAAGCTCCTCAATTGATCCACTAGTCTTAGAGGTGCCAGGATCCTCCGAGGGCTCATCTCGCAGTCTTCGCTGCAGGGCCTTAATATCCTCTTGTCTTTCCTTTGGGGCTATAGTACCTAAAACACACACATTTAGAAAACATGGTTAGCCCCACAAGTCAAGGAATGCAATGCAAAAATAATTCAGACATGGTTACAAATTGCTTACAAAGGCATTTCTATGGGACATAGTGGAAAATACGAGCTGTAGAAGTCCTACACTGAAACAGAGTGCATAAATTTTTGTTACTGGAATTATATCTATGAGACCAGGTATGACTTATACAATATTCCATAAGTTATAGACTAGATCACGGATGTAATCCAGTGTTGAATTTTTACAAGAGGGGATCTATTAGACCTATCTACAGATCATAGAAGAATCTACAACTCATAAAAGGTATCGTCTAATAGAGACTCAAAAACTTCATGTTTTTGGATTTTCATAAGAAGGGTAACTATGGCTCGTGGAATATTCTATGGGCCGTAGAAGACCCTGGTATAGTGAAAAACGCAAAACTTTTACATTTCTAAGCCTATCAAAATAAATCCTAACTGATATTTTTAACAATTAAATCAGCATTTAAGAAAGGCATGATACACCCCCATATAATTTCAACAAATATCCAACACCCCACGTGCAATGTTTATATACAACCCCATCAAACTAATTTTACATGTTTTCCCAGGCTGACCAACCCCATTTGAAGGAATGAACATCCAATCACACAAATGTGATTGCATATCGATTTTCAAGAAATATAGGCTAATTAATTCAAATAACATATGACGACAAAGTTTTCATATTCTATCATTCAAACATATCAACATAGCCACACATATAATTTTATAGATTTTAACATAATTCAAGCATTGGCAACACATTAGTCATGCTTAATTCTAAGCACAAATAGTGTCAAACATGGATTCGTATGCATTCTAATCGGATGACCATATCTATCAAGTAATTACAACCTAATCACCTAAATATCAGTATTTTAAAAGAATTTAAGGTCCAAAATCTTATCAAATTGAGTGAAGAAGATTCAAAAATTAAAGTTTGAAGGAGGAGTGTGGAACCATAAATCTTGTCGAAGGTGGTCAGAAAGGCTTGTCAGAAAAAGAGGTGGTGGCTGATCGTAGTTGGTCGGAAAATTCTTGGGAAATAGGGTAGGGTATTTTAGATAAATTTGATTAAGAGTAGGGGTAAAAATTATTTGACCCCCTTTTTTATAAGTTAACTGGGTCAGCCAAAATTAATGGGCCTAGGCTTTTATGAAACCCTGATTAGAGGCCGTAGAAGATTTTTCGGCCCATAGATCCTAATTTTGTAGATTACCCAAACCTTAGATTTGGGTAATGGGTTTCATGGACCAGTCTATAAGCCGTAAAATTAAATATAACTCATAGAGTTAGCCATAGAATCCTCTAACACTTGGTCAAATAAAGAAAAACTTACATAGGTCCATGAGCCCCATTCATGGCTTGTAGTGTTATCTACAGAAGGTAAAGAAGGCTCGTGCATTAGGGTACACAAATCTTTGCTATCTAAAAGTATTTTATGAGACAGTGTATGGGTCATAGTTTTACATATGGCCCGTAGAACTAGTCGTAGAAACATTTATTGATGCCTTTTCAGCCAAAAATGGCTGACTTGGTCATATACCTTCATATTATTCAAAGAACACATTGTTACCTTATATGAAATCAGTCTAATGTACAAAACTTATAATCAAAATATGAAAAACTAAACTACCTACAAGTCCAAAAGCTAAAAACAAAACAAAATTACAACCATGACAATAAATATCTTGGATTGCCTCCTAAGTAGCGCCTTATTTATTATCGCGGAACGACTTGGACAACTTTGCTACTCAGACTTCACTAAGTGCCCAAACATCCATATTCAAGTTTCCTGGCCTCTTCATTGACTAATGGACGTAGAAGACAACTTCTTTGTCATTCAATCTAAACTTGAGTTGGCCAGCTTCCATAACCACTAGGGCTTGACTAGTGGCTAAGAAGGGCCTTCCCAAGATGATTGGAACTTTAAAGTCAACTTTGTAATCAAGGATCAAAAGATCTATGGGGAATATGAACTTCTCTACTTTGACAAGGATATCATAGAGTATCCCCACAGGCTTCTTCATCATGTGGTCAATGATTAACAATTGCATACTCATCGGAGTAGGGGCTCCTAATCCTAGCTTCTTGAAGACCGCATAGGGCATTAGGTTTATACTGGCACCAATATCACACAATACCCTTACGAACTCCACCTCTCCCATAGTATAGGGTATGGTGAATATATTAGGATCTTCTCATTTCTACACCAAGGACCTTGTAGCAATTGTACTGCAATGTCGAAACTCTTGGGAGAACTCCTGACTCATAATCTACTTTTTTGTGACTAAGTCCTTCATGAACTTCACATACCCTAGCATCTTCTCTAATGCCTCAATGAGAGGAATATTGATGGAGAGTTGTTTCAACATGTAGAGAAAGTGTTTGAACTTACTCTCCTCTTCCTTCTTTTTGATTCTTTGACGGAATGGAAGAGGAGGTCTAGGAATGGACTTCAACTTTTATGGTGTCATTGTTGCATCCCTCATCCCATCCTTGGCATAATCACCTCTAGTATTTTCATCTTTCATCTCAATTGTCTGCTCACAAACATCATCATCATCAACTGGCATATGAGGATCAATGGTCTGTTTACCACCATGAGTAGTTACTACCATATGCTACCCCTCATTCTTTGGATTCTGAACTGTGTTCCTAGGCAATGTACCTCTTTTTCGCTACTTGAGTTAAGTTAATATTTGACCAAACTGTTGCTCCTATTGCTTGATAGCAATAGACTGGGACTCGATCTTCTGATTAATGTTGGAGATATCAAACTTCATCCCCCTCAAGTTTTTATCCTATGTGTTAGCCTTCTTCAATAGTCAACCAAATATCTCCTCAACTCTAGAACTACCAGCACCTGTATGATGATTATGTGGTGGCATATAAGGACCATTCCCATAACCATATATGTGACCCCAATTAACATCTCTATCCTAACCTATGTTTTTGTTGTAGTAACCTCCACGATTGTTATCTCTGATGGCGCCATCACTATTATAGTTCTGACATTGCTTTCCTTGATCTTGGCACCAATAGTCCTAATTTGACCCTTGGGCATTGGTTCAAAAAAAACCATCTGATCGGTAATAAAGCAAGTATCCTTCTCATAGTAAGGATCCTCATATATAGGTGCTCGTGAAGGTTGATGAGCAACTGCATTAACTCATTCCTAATTCTGCTTAATTAACAACTCCACGTTGGTACTAATTTAGGAAAGCTCTTGCATCATAACCTTATTTATTTTATCTTGCTCTAGAATAGTATTGACTTCATACGAGATCGTGGTAGAGGGCTTATCTGTCAGACCTCATACATGATTTGTCTTGACCATGTTTTCCAGCTTCTCAGCAACCCTTGCAAATGGTTGATCTAAAAATTCTCCAACCTTGGTGGTATCAGCACATGCTTGGCTATTCTCATCTAGGGCATGGTAGAAGATCTCTACCAATGCATCATCAATTATATTATGGTCAAGGATACTTATCAGACACTTTTTAAACCTCTTCTATGTGGTACTGATAGAGTCAGCAAGAAGTTGCTTGAACTTATTAATTTGATCCTTTAACTTGAGCTTCTTATCTTGGGAAGAACCTCTCTAAAATGGCCTTCTGAACCTCGGCCCAAATGTGATTGAACTCTATGGGAGTTCAGATAGACATAGTGTTGCATTGCATATTAGATACAATAGAAAGACACAAAGCCCAATAGCATCCATAGACAGATTTTGAGTTCCCATTACACTCTTACAAATAAACACAATGTTGTATAAATGGCTATGTGATTTCTCTGATGGTAGGCCCATGAACAACTCACGATTTTGCAATATTTGAAGTAACCCACTCAAAAGCATGAACTTTGTGTCATTCCGTAGTGGCAGTAACACAATAGCTCTAGTAAAAACCATAGTTAAAGGATTCAGTTGATATTGATTCCATGGATATGCAACTTCTGTGATGGTAGGCCCACAAACAACCCATGATTTTATAGCATTTCAAATAACCCACTCGAAACCATGAACTTTGCGTCATTTTGTAGTCGGTAACACAATAGCTCTTGTAACATCCATAGCCATAGGATTTAGCCTATATTGATTCCATTGATAAGCTTCAGTGTTGAGATCCAGTGGTTATGGATCAATGTCCTCAAGCGGGTGTAGGTTATTATCATTTTCATTTTGATTTGGTTCTAATTTAGAGTTGCATTACTTGTGTTGTTTGTGTTGTCTTGGGCCATTATCTCAACGTTCTCTAGATTAATGGGTCAAATGGAGTCAAGGGAATGCCACAACTTTCGTGTGTATGTGCATACACAACACCTGCACAATGAAACAAAAACAAAAACAATAAAAACATAAAATGAGAGAAATAAGAATTATTTCCCGAACTACTCCAATTAAACAAGTCTAGCCATACTACTTGTCAAAGGTGCCAAAATCATGATATCATTTAACCTATACCTCCTTTTTAAAGGTTAAAACAGTCATTGTTAGGATATATAACCTAAGGTAATGGTAGATCCCATAGAGAATAGGGTAGACATAAGAATTTCAAGCAATTTGGGTAGATTAACAGACTTATATCCCTAAAGAGAGGGGGTTTATAAAAATTATGGGAAGTAATCCTAAACTAAGACAAATGTGAAATCAGTACGAAAAGTAACTAAGGTATTTTGTTCCCCATGATTCCCTAACTTGGTATTACAAGATAATCGAATTCCTTTCTAGTGTGTAACATGTAGAATGGTAAGTTAAGTTTACCAAACCCTTTGATCCAGGTGAGAGGGTAATTTCATAATTTTATTTGATCTATCCCCGTAGTGTGACATTACTAACACTTACCTATTATTCCAGTATAACTTCCTCTTGATCCAGTTTAGTTGATTAGATGAGAAACATTAATTAAATCTTATTAATTAATCCTTTTTCCTATTTATTACTACCTTGATCCAATCAGTAAGACTAAGTGAGTTCTAAAGTTGGGCATCATTAAAAAAGCATTCCAACTGAAGAGAATTAATTAATACATGCATGAACACTTTTCAACAATTATAAATTATCTAATTTTACCTTATTAGTTCTTTATGGTTCCCACAACCTTAGTTGTTGATTTAACTACTCATTATCAGTGTAGATGCAAGAATCATGATTTCGAATAACATAATTGAACACTTAAACAATAGATAAGAATGAAAAATTCAAGCTCTTCACCAAGAATCACCAGATTTAATTTAAGACAAAATAATGTTTCACAAGTGTCTCCAAATGACTTTCGGAAGTTCTATACTATTCTCTATAGTTTTGTACAAAAATCAATGTAAAATACCTATTTATAGTATTTAAAATACAAGACCAAAATGAAATAGGAGAATTGGGTCAGCATGCTTTATAGACACTTTCATGGGTCATATAAAGTTTTATGGCCTGTATTCAGGGCTTCATGGATTCCTTCAGCAATTTTAGGTATGACTTCTACGAAACCCATCTATGGGCCATATAAAGTTCTATAGCCCGTAATGGGTTTCTTCTGATGAATTTTCAGCAACTCCCCCCATTTTGAGGATGAAGGTATGATACATCTTCTATGACTTATAGAAACGTTTATAGCTCGTCTGCATGTTCATAGACTCAACTTCAAAAAATCACCCTTCACTGGATTTTGGTACGAAACCTACTTTACAACCCATGATAACTTCCACAACCCGTAAAAGGTATAGTAGATCCTTAATTTCTACAATCTTTGCACACTTAGCCCAAAAATCAAGCCAAACCTATAATTCTATACACAAATATAAAAACACATCAAATCTACTAACATTTCTTTGAGAATATAAAAAATTAAAAGTATGTATTTTGACAGCACATTAGTGCCAAAATATTTGATACAAAGTCCGAATAGAAAGCAACATGAGAGAAACTCTCAAAGATCAACAACACAAAGTCTCAGTCTCACCACTAAAAGTTGAGTAGATGGAGAATATCCCAGCTAGAGTAAATCAACTACCCTGTATAGGTCCCTGTACTCGATCTACAAGGAGGAAATAAAGTAGGGGTGAGTACACTATAATATACCAAGTAAGTTCAACCTTCTGGGTAAGAGCAATTAAACAAGTATGTAATTCGAAGAATCATAATGCCTGTATCAAAAGGTTATTACACACTATAACATACATAAGAGCATATAAGTATAACAAGCATAATCATTGATGCAACGGATAGAATGTATGGATGCAATGGCATCACAAGACATGTATAAGATGGAATCACGACCATTGCAAGGCTGATGTACAACTGTATCAAGTCAAAGCTACCAGATAAAACCCGGGGGCATTGTAGGTCATGTACTTAAATATCTCAAAGCATTGCAGGCCTCAAGATGAAGTGTCTCGAGGTGTTGCAGGCCTCAAGTAATGCAGATATAATATAAAATATGTGGACGCCAATGCTATAGTATAATCATGAAATATGCATGCCAATGCCACAATATAAGTATGAAGTTATATGCATACATACCATAACAACAATCTAAGTATAAGTTGTATGCATGCCAATACAACAACTCAAATATAAGATTTGTGCATACCAATGCAGCAACACAAGTATAAGTTGTGATAGCAATATATATAACGATAATTGGATACAATGGCCATAACCTCATAAATGTTAGGTCAAGTATATCAACTAATTCAATAATGCCATCAACAAGTCTCTCTGTATCAGCCTATCATCTATAATCCAACTATCAAAGATGTCAAACTCCATAATTGCCCAAGATAGTCTCATAATCCTCTAATACTTAAAAAACATCCTCGATTTATCCCTGAACCTCCCAAATAGTCTCACAAGTCTCACATTATCACAATACTTTCCAAAACATCTCAAATCCCATATTATCATAATGATATCAAAAATTATCTCAATTCTCATAATTTTATCTCAGTATATCAATAGGATCGCCATTTACTAAATTTTTGGCATCATCGGTATCACCTTTCCATCAATTCTATGATATCGTGTTATTGACTCATAAATTAATTTAAATCTTACAAGTCTCACATGAACATGTCCAATAACTCAAATCTAGTCCCAAAATGATTAGTTGAATCTACCTCCATATCGAAACCACACTCGAATAAGTTTTCAATCAACTCAAGCATCCAAATCATCTCCGGATCGATCAATCACTATCACAAATAGATACTATGCATCAAGAGGTGCATCGATACTCATATTGGAATGGATTAGGTTTAGGGGAAAAATGGTCAAAAATAGGGCTAAAATTCAAAGTTTCTAAATTTAAAATATTGACTTTAAAATCAGTTTCTACACAAAAAATGGAGTGCGTGGGTGAAAATTTCACTAAAATCGACTTCAAATCAAAAGAGAAATCACCATTTAAAGTTTTAAAATCATAGACCAAAAATTCCCAAATATTGGTCATTCAAAATCATGATATTCAAGACAAAATAAAGATATAAATCATGAAATTTAATTAAAAAGAGGTTAGAAACACTTATCCAAAATAATTCTTCGAAAATCTCTTTTGAAAATTGCCCTGAGAGCTTAAATTTTGTGAAAATGGAGTAAAAATAGTGGTTCATAATTTTTACATTGTCCAGATACTAAATAAACTTCGCAAATAGGGGTGGGCCCCACGAATGCACAGAACAACAAGGCACACCTCTGTAAACATGGAGGTGTGGATCACAAGTGCAGTGAAAAATCAAGTACACCTCCACGAATGAAGATCACTAGGCGCAAACCCGAAAAGTAAATAGGGGCTGCACCAGCAATGCACAATTAGAATAAAAACTCAAAATGGATGCTCGAAACTCATCCAAATTAGGATTACATGTACCAAATATGTACCGATACCAGAAATGGTTATCCAAACTTAAAGGAGTAATTGAAATTTGATTCTAAGGTCTCCACTATATATTTACAAATGCAAGTCAAATAAATTAGTTTTAAACGTAAAATACCAAAAGTGCCCTTGACAATTCCAAAAATTATGACGAAACTATTTCTAACATTAGTTTTACCATCCGAAACTACTAGGACTATCAGAATTTTGATCCGGGCTTGCGAACACCGAATAGTGACCAAATTCAAATTTTGTCTCTAAAAATGACTAAAAATGCAACTTTGGGCCTAAAAATATCATTTTAACTTCATTTCTGTTATTTAACTTTCCTAGACCATATTTAATATTTCAAAGCTGATAAAATTGTCAAATTTCTTATCTAACACACAAAAATCAAAATGTCACAAAAACTCATATTTTCAACAACTTAAGCTTCCAAAAATGTCAAAACCCATATTTTCAACTTTTAAAACTCAGAATTTCAGCTCCAACAATACAAATAGTTCAAAATTGGTCCAATGAAACTTATAAAAGGGTAAAACAATAATTTCAATAGATAAGACAAAAAATGACCAACCAAGTCATTACATTTAGTAAGTGAATCTTATCCTATGTGAATTGTAGACTTACAATCCAGTAAACATGTGAGTCAAGATCGAGAAGCGTGTATGAAGTTTTGTTGAGTTTTGCCTGGATCAAGGTGAATTTATTTTGGAAATATTACTAGACTTGAAGTCAAAGGAATAAGAACTTGCAAAGTAGACTTGCATGGTGATCGTTATCTAATGTTGCACGATATCATATATGATCTGCAAATTCAGAGGAATTTAGTATTTTTATATGTTGGTTTTGATTTATTTTTAGTCGCACTGGTATAAGAATACATCTATATAATATTTTGTATGGTTTTATACTTGTTATGATTTTTTATCATTTTAGATGTAATCTTTCAACTTATGGCTATTACACTGATCGTTATATAATGGCATGTTATTCAAGTAAGAATAATATAGATATTATAACATGGCATTCAATATTATGTCATATAGGGGAAGCTCAAATGAATGGGTTATCAAAGTAAGGACATTTAGGTTCTTCATCAAAAATTGACTTGTCAACTTTTGAGAATTATCTTGTTAGAAAAATGACACGTAAAATATTCGGTAAACCTAAGAGAGCTGAGTTTCTACTTCTATTGACTCATTCTGATATTTGTGCTCCAATAATTATGAGGGCAAGGTTTTGTACCACATATATCAATACATTTATTGATTATTTCACATACTTTGGTTATGTCCATTTGATTTCTCATAAATCTAAAGCACTTGAATATTTTCAAAGATATATGAATGAATTTGAAAATCAATTAGATAAAAGTACAATGGTTTTAAGAACTATCCAAGAATGTGAATATTTGTCAAAACAATTTGATGAATTGTATACTAAAAAGGCGTAATTAGACAGTTATCTACTCCTTATACACCTCAACAAAATGGGGTAGCTGAAAAAAGAAATAGAACATTATTGGATATAACAAAATCAAAGATGACAGAGAAATATTTGTCTATATCTTTCTAGGGAGATGCATCATTGATTGCAACCTACATATTAAATAAGTGTCTTCTAAATAAGTATCTTCTACTCCTTATGAACTTTGGAGAGGTAATAAAAAACTTGAGGTGGTATTGCATATATTAAATATTATCTTGCTTTGTCTGATAAACTAAGTCCAAAAGGAAAGAAATGTATCTTTATAAAATACTCTGAATGCTCCAAAGGGTATGTATTCATTGCTAAATTTGAAGGTGAAACTATTTTTGAAATTGAATCATGAGATGTTAGATTTTTGAAAAATTATTTTCCTCAAAAGGATGATAAAAGTGAAGGTAGGCCTTATTATATATCATGACCCAAGCTAGGTCGTAAGTGTGTCATGGAGAATGAGGATTCCGAGGGAACCTCAAACAAGCCTCTTAGAATTCATTCAAGCGTACATAGGTAATGAATAAAATCATAATAGGAAATTAGGGGAAATGGGACTAAGGGTATAACATAAGGCATTCACAAAAGTTATGTAGTAACATACATCTATATATGTGTCCAACAATATCTCTAATCATAGAATAGGCAGGGGCTAAGACATGTTCCTATCTCACCCTCAAATGAAAATTCAAGATAAAGTCTTTAATTTAAAAACATGAACACAACTAGATAGAGATAGGTTTTTAACCAAAGCATGAGGACTCACCATAAAAATCTTCACTAGTAATCGAAATCAACCACAAGGATGATGAGGATAGTTACTCGTCCCTATATTATGAGATAACGTAGACATAAAGTATATGTTAGTACAGGAATATACTAAGTATGTAGTCATGTGATACAATAAGTAACAAAGTCATATGTATACATAGCTAAACAAAATATATATCATAATGGAGGGTAAGGTCATAAGTAGAGATAGATGATCAGTGCATCAAAACAACTAGTAAAACAATGTAAGAAATTTTAGAAAAATCATACATATGCAAGAAGAGGCCATAAATAACAATATGACCATCTGAGCTATTACATGTAATCCAATATAACCCCTTTACATTGGCCTAGTAGAACCTCATCAGCATTCATTAATTAATTAACAATGGGGATATATATGGATCCACTAGCCAAGACTATAAGGCAACCTATGGTGGCAGATAGTTATGAGACTAGGAGCTTTAGCTAGGAACACCTTAGGTCGAGTCTCCACCCCAAGTCTCATTTGGTAATAAGCCAAGTCCTATAAAATAGTAATAATACATTAAAGTATTAATTCATAAATTTAAAGTTCAATAACGTCAACGAAACACATAAAATAACTCATGAACCTTAAGGATTTAAAATATGAGAATTGTCCTTATCACATAAAGAATCCATCATTGAGGTGAGAAAACTTTTCATCAATCAATTATTTAGTCAAAAAAGGGCTTTCATAATCAAATTCATAACATTCATAAACCTTTATTTGAAATCCTTATCATTCAAGTCATTTTTCATTGGAATAAAAGATGAATTTTGTGGGTTCAATGCTAATTTCTCTTGAAATCATTCAATGCAAGAAAATTCTGCTTAATCAAAGTGAAAATTTATCACTATACGTAGTAAGTGAATCAACCCACCATAAAATTTTAAAATCTTAGATAGCTTTCCAAAGAAATACCATGTAAACCATCAATCTATTTTAATTGGATTTGAATTCGTCATGAAATTAGTCTTAAAGTAGTGAATAAATAATCATAGATGCATTTGAAGAAAAAACATTAATACCCATGAATTTACATAATTGAAATTTGGAGATTTAGTTGGCAACATATTTGAGCTCCATGGATGGAATCTACCCATGAATGAAATTCACATACCATAGGTGGAATTCATGGAAGAAATTTAGACTTTGGGAACGGAAACTTGAAACCCTAGCCTTTGACTTCGGACACTCTTGAGAGTTGAGAGTTGAGAGGCTTAGAATATTTTAGGAGAATGATTGGGAATGAGATGTCATGCCCCAAAGTCCCATTAAGGTGGATTGGCACCCCTTGCTAATAAGGCTCGGGAGAACCAACCTATTCCCATGCACTTTCTATACATATTATAAGGAGTTTTCATATTCAACACGCTTTCAAGAAAGTAGATAGTAATAACAATCCAAAAGGAAATACATATGACTAGGCTATTGGATACACTTTGTCTAAAGTACAAGATATGACCACACCTTAATTTATATAACCTATAAAGTGTCTAGATACGAAATAATATTTGATAAGGGTCGAGACAAGCCCCGCCTCATGACTAACTATACAATGCAAAAATATAAGCTCTAGACACACAAAGCTCCAAAATGACTTAGAGCTTGGTAACAGCAGCTGGATATCTTATACTCCTACTGGGGAGAGCTACGAGCACCTATACCTGCAGTATGAAATGCAGGTCCCCCTATAAAGGACATCAGTACGAGATAATGTACTAAATATGTAAGGTAAAAAATACTATATATGAAGTAAGAACTTAAATGAAATCATGCACTGGTATAAGGATAGGAGACCGCCTTTAGTTATACTGTGGAATCATTAACTTTATGTTCTTTTTATTAGTTTACCTTACTGTATAATCTGTGAACAACATGTAATACAAATGACTAGCTAATTAGTGGCAAATCTATATCGAAATCGGTCCATGATAGGCTTTTACTTTCACCCCTGAGCTACCTCCCATAATGGGATCGGCCCCTGCTAGGTGATTCTTTCACCCCTAGGGCTACTACCCATGAATAAGCAACTTAGTTTACTTGATCTTTTAATTACTTTGAGATAATTCTTTTGGTGGTCATAATATTGGGGCTATAGGACCATATATATGGTATATGACATGTAAATAATCATAAAAGATAATATCATATGAAAGGAGTAGGTAACACAAGTAATTAAATTGTGTAGGAGATGAAACAATATATGAACTTTATTTGGCAAAAAGAATCCATGTATCTTGGTACCCAAGTATGTATGCAGATTTGAAGATGACTATATATGGGAGCATATGTACATGTGAAAGAGTGGAGACATGGTTAGTAGTTGCATTGGAGTTGGTAAGTGCTTTTATGTGCCAATGAGGGATCTATGTTTTATGTCAAATAATACAAAATCAAGTTATCTTACATACCTCATTGTACCACCTCGCTATTACCTCGAAAAAACTTTTCTTTCCTACAAATATTTATCTATAATATAGTAGGTGATAAAACTAACATTAGTAGCTAATAGATACATCTCAGCAGCCTAATATCCTAAAAATAACACACGGGCAGCAAGCGTGTAATTATCAACCCGTGCGTATTCTTTCAATCTTTCCACCTCTAATTGTATTTTCTAATACACATTCTCATATACATATCAAGTGCAGCCTGCTTTAGTGCCATAATAGTCTTAAGAAATCCTACAAAGCACAACACATAACAATTATACACAACATCAGAGTAGGCGGCATAACATTATGTTATCTCGCCATATTTCAAAGTCAATAATCCCAAATCTGTTTTAACTTCAACCAAACTGCATTAACATACTTACACATAAAATCAGCCTTTAAATATTCCAAAAATAGTTCCAAAGTAGTTGGAGGTCGTGGAACAACAATTCCTAACTACCAGCCCACAAGTTCATACTAAGAACGCAATTACGATATCATATAAGAACTTACTTTTGCGGACTGTAAATATGGTACAGCATCCTTTCTACATAATTAAAGAACTAAAAATTATTAAGAAAAGCACCCTCTCTTCATAACCAAGCCAACCAAGAAGACAAAAGCTCCAAAATAAACAAGGAAATTGTACAAGAATCTTTGGAACATATGTTGTACAACAATTTCAGCAAATTTATAATCAACCTAGTCTCTTATTTTTCATGAAGAAACCATACTAAATACACAACTATATTTACTTACCTTCACCTTAAAGGTTGTGGTTCTATTTAGGGACCCTAAAACCTTCTTGTTGCTGCTTTACAAAGTCAAGAAAAAGTAAGAAAGAACCTTTATGAAAGCTGAATATTTCCAAGTCTAAGAATGACTTAAAGGTGTTGCTTGTAAGCCCTTTAAAAGGATTTATTTGTCCACTTTATTTTATATTTTAGGACTTATTTTATCCAGTTGATAATGTACCATTTTTCCCCTTTCACTTGGGCCTTCTTGGATTCAAATTTGTTGGGCCTTAGCTGCCCACTTTTCCCCTTTTTCCTTACTTAGCTTTGGCCCAATTCACGAAGTGAGTTGTGATGTACTTGAGCCGTTTCTCTATTATTCTTGGGCTGAAAATATTGTCCATTTATGATGCTAAAACACGAGATAAAGTTATAGCCTTAACATGGACTTCATTCATTATCTTACTTGGGCAGATTTGGCATTGGGCCTCGTCTCCATCTATCTAGCAAATTTAAGCTAAGCAAGTAAGTGACTCATCTGCTAGCTTCCTAAGTCCTACACAAACCTTACTTCTTTTACTTTGTTTAAGGCCATGATATACTCAATTTTACTTAAAACTTATATACACTCACTCGTTTTAAGCATTAGATGTACACATAGCCTTCTAAGTTGAAGTTCAAGCACTTTTAAAAATAGGTGTTGATTTGACCAAGCCATATCATGTTCCATTTGCATAGAAATAGTACATGTAAGATATGGGGTGTTATATCCTCTCCCCTTAGGAACATTCATCCGCGAATGTTAGCATAATTGGATAGCTTAACCAAGTTCAAACCTTTAGTTAAACAAACTTTTGACAACGCAATAAACATTCAAACACATGTACCTATTAAGGCCCCAATTCTGCATGTTGGATGTCCTCTTTGGTTTCAAATAAATAAGGTTACTTAGATATCATCACTTTCTCAGCCTCCCATGTTATGTTTTTCATTTTCTGGTTCCTCGAAAGTACTTTTACTAAAGTTATTTGTTTATTCCTTAGCTTCTTGACTTGACGATCTAGAATAGCAATAGGTAACGCTTCATAGGTAAGATCTTCTGTAACCTATACATCTTCAATAGGAGTGATACGGAATAGGTTACCTATGCATTTTCGAAGCATTGAGACATGAAAAATTGGATAAACTATTGAAAGCTCTTGGGTTAGCTCTGATTCATATGCAACCTGCCCAAACTTCTTAATAATTTTATATGGCCCTATGTAGACTGGGCTCAATTTTTCTTTCTTACCAAATCTCATAACCCCTTTCATTGGAGACACCTTTAAAAATACCCAATCCCCTACTGATAATTCTAGTCCTTTCCTCCTAGTATCCGCATATGATTTGTGATGACTTGGGGTTATTTCTAACGGCTATTGTATTACCCTAACTTTTCCCATGGATTATTTTACTAGATTTGGTCCATGCAAGGTAGTTTCACCTATGTCAAACCATCCAATCAACGACCTATATTTCCTTCAATATAAAGCTTCATAATGTGTCATCGTAATATCTAAGTGGTAGCTATTATTGTAGGCAAATTCAATAAGTGGAAAATGATCTATCCAACTACCTTTAAAGTCTAACACACAAGCTTGCAACATATCTTCAAGTGTTTGAATAGTGCATTTTGCTTGACCATCAGTCTAAGGTTAGAAAGTTGTACTCAAATTCACTTTTGTCCCTAAGCTCCCTTGGAAGGACTTCCAAATCTTTACAGTGAATTGAGCTCCTCAATCAGATATAATGGAGATTGGAACCCCATGTAGCCTAACTATCTCTTTAAAGTATAACTTGGCATATTCTTTAGTTGTATAATCACTCCTAGTTGGCAACAAGTGTGATAGCTTTGTGAGTTTTTCAACTATTACCCATATGGACTCAAACTTCTGAAATGAGCGAGGAAACCTGGTAACAAAATCTATATTGATCATATCCTACTTCCATATTGGAAGCTCTATACACTGCATATTGCCTCTCGGCTTTTGGTGCTCTACTTTGACTTGTTGGCAATTTGACATTGAGCCACAAATTCTGCAAGGTCTTTTTTCATGCCTTCCTACCAAAACATTCCCTTCATGTCATGATATATCTTAGTTGATCCTGGATTGATGGAATATCTGGAATGATGGGCTTCTTCCATTGTCCTCTCCCTTAGTCCATTAATATCAGGAAAGAATAATATATTTGGAAATACATTACTCCATTTTGTGTAAGTGCCCTTCATAAAACCCTGACTCACCTTTTCCTTAAGCTATTGTAGAATAGGATAGTTGAACAATTTTCCTTTCACCTCCATTATTAATGAAAATGTTGCTACAATATGTATAATAACCCCTTCTTGTGGAGTTTCAAGAAGGCAAACTCCTAAACTGGCTAGTTGACAAAGATCTTTAGCTACTCCTTGACTTACCATGGACTGATCACCAGCATTCATGATTGCCTTATGACTTAGAGCATCGGCTACCACATTTGCCTTCCCCGGATGGTATAGTATATCAACGTCATAATCCTTTATTAGCTCTAGCCATCTCTGCTATTTTAAATTTAGGTCTTTCTATTTAAAAGTGTACTGCAAACTCTTATGATTAGTATATATATCAATCTGAACCCCATTCAAATAGTGGCTCCATATTTTTAGAGCAAACACAGCCGCTGCTAGCTCAAGATCATGTGTTGGGTAGTTTTCTCATGTAGTCGTAGTTGTCTAGAGGCATAAGAAATTACCGTATCATGTTGTGTTAGTACACACCCTAAGGCAACTCATGAAGTATCACAATACTCTGCATACCCCTCGGTGCCTTCTCGAAGTATTAGCACAGGTGCAGAAGTTAGTCTGCTTTTCAACTCTTGGAAGCTCCCTTCACAGGCATCATTCTATTGGAACTTGGTTTCCTTAAGTGTCAACTTTGTTATAGGTGCAAAAATAGTAGAAAAAACTTCAACAAACCTCTTGTAATAACCTGTAACCTTCAGAAGCTCCGTACTTCAGTAGGTGTTGTTGGTCTTGGCTAATCTTTCATAGCCTTCATATTTTGCGAATAAACCCTTATTACCCTATCGGGCACAATATGACCAAAGAATGCCACTAATTTTAACCAAAATTCACATTTGGAAAATTTAGCATACAACTATTGATCACAAAGAACTTATAACACCTATCATAAGTAATTTTCATAGTCCTCTTCTGATCTTGAATATACCAAAATATCATCTATAAATACTATCATGAACACATCCAAGAATGGCCTAAATATCCTATTCATCAAATCCATAAAACTGTTGGTGTATTCGTTAGTACAAATGACATAACAAGAAATTCAAAGTGACCGTAGCATATTCCGAAATCAGTCCTAAGTATATCTTTCTCCTTCACCCTCACTTGATGATAACCTGATCTCAAATCAATTTTTGAAAAGTATTTGGCACCCTATACTTGATCAAATAAATCATCAATCCTGGGGAGGGGGAATTTGTTCTTAGTTGTCACCATATTTAATTGTCGATAATCGACACACATTCTAAGGTGTCATCCTTTTTATGTACAAATAGTACTGAAGCACCCCAAGGGGACACACTAGATCTTACAAAATCCTTCACCAATAAGTCCTTTAATTGCTCTTTTAATTCATGTAATTCTGTCGAGGCCATTCTATATGGAGGGATGGAAATAGGTTGATTGTCTGGAAGTAAGTCAATACAAAAATCTATTTCTCATTCTAGAAGTAAACCTGGAAGATCTTCAGGAAACACATCAATAAATTCATTCACTACTGGAACTGATTAAAGAGTTGGTAATTCTGCCTTCATATCCCTTATTCTAACTAAATGACATATATACCTCTTAGATATCATCTTTCTTGCCTTAGAATAAGAGATAAACTTACCCTTTGGTGCCCTAATATTGCCTTTCCATTCTAGAACTGCCTTATTTGGAAAACGGAAGTACACTCTCTTAGTTCGGCAATCCACGGTGGCATAGCAGAAGCCAACCAATTCTAGCTCAATAAGGTCAGCCAATGTGTCATGATCACAAATAGTTACTACATAGTTATAATAAACCCTTCTATCCATAATAGACTCATCGATTGGTGTAGACACTTCAAATGGTTTGTTCAATAATTTGGGTGTTCTCTTAAGCTTTCCAGCAACTAGTGGGGTGATGTATGATAGTGTAGAACCAACGTTGATTAATACATATACATTATGTGAAAAGATGGACCACGCACCTATGATCACATCAGCTAAAGCTTCCAAATTTTTGCAAGACCCCCTAGAGCATAAGTGCTATTCTGGACTCTACTAGAGCTAGCTACCCCTCTAACACCTCTACCATGACCTATAAGTGCTAGCTGCCCCTCTAACATCTCTACCATGACCTTTAAGTGCTAGCTGCCCCTTCCTAAGGGTGAAACTGATAATGATGATGCAATAGCTGACCTAGTGGGTTGTGTTATATCCCCCATATGTCTCCTCGGGCAATCTCTCATCATATGCCATACGCACCACACAATAACAAGGGTCTATCCTAACATAGTATATACCTGAATGACTTCTTCAACACTATTTACAAGGCTGCTTAGGAGTCATTTTTTGTTCGTGCACCTTCTCCCTCACCTTGTTGACCAAACTAATTACTTCTAGACCCTTAAAGTTATGATAGAGCACTGGCTACAGAGTAGAAGGATAATGGCCTTGGCGGTCTATTAGAAAACTGAGGCCTAAGCTTACCTTGGGATGGTGTAAACTGCCCCTAGATCTGTCCCTTTTGGACTACCCCTTGCTAACTCTTGTATCCTTCTCCTTCGCCTTTGATCATTTTGTTTTTGTGCACAAGCTTACATCCTCACTATATCCATGTATTTATTCAAAGAAGCAACAGTACAGTCTCTAACTAGATATGAGTCTAACCTATTCACATTTAGATGAACTTTATCTGCCATAGTAGCAGCTATATTGCGAGTATACCTGGTCAAGGAGTTAAATTGAAGGATATACTCCCTCAGTCTCATATTCCCTTGATGGAGATTCAAGAACTGATCTACATGGGATTCTCGGATTTCTAATGGCAGGTAATGGTCGAGAAATGCCTCTTTAAACTCCTTCCAGGTAGTTAGAGGTGCATCTATACCCTTAGATTGCTTTCAAGCTTCATACCACAATATAGCCATACCCTTCAACCTATA
>JAOTQJ010162274.1:0-18333 GCA_025642045.1 Solanum sejunctum | reverse complement strand
GGGGGGGGGGGGGGGGGGGGGGGGGGGGGGGGAGGTCATGCGTTAGATTCTAAGTTGTAGCTACTTAGTCTATGTCGGTCGAGGTAGCTTCCCACACATGTGTATGCTATATATATTATGCAAGATTAATGATTTACAAGCATGCTTTACTATAAGCATTGATCATGCATGTCATATTGAGATTATATATCGATTGCCTATGATTATGCATTTTGACTATATTTGCTTATGTTTTATTGCATTGCATCCCACATACTTACTACATTTAAATGTACTAATGCATACTTTACACCTACATGATATTACCATGTAGGGACCAGAGCTCCATTTGATTATCCTCTTCTATGTGGATAGTACGATCCTTTAAAGTAAGATTTGGTGAGTCTTCAAGTCCGAGGACACTATCTATATTACTCTTACTATTTTTAAACTTCTTTATGTTGAATACTTGTTACTGTGAGGGTGAGCTCAAAAAGTGTCTTAGCTCCCGCTCCATTCCATGTTAGATGTGTTATTGCATATGATGATGTACTTATGCTATCAGCTTGACTCTATGCTTTTATGATTATCAAGGTTTAACTTAGTCCTGCTTCCCTTTTTACTATATCTCTTGTTGCTGTTTATTTTTCTTTAAGTCTATCAACATCAGGACATCAGGACATCTGTACAATCAGTCTCTTTTAGATAAGGACATCAACTTATCTTGTCATTTATCAACTCAAGAAATTAGGGACATTCGGTTAAGTTTCAAGTTTAATCTATTAAAGACTCTAAGGATCTCACTCTCAATTCAATTCCATCAATATTATCATCAACAATCACTCAATTCAAGACCCAGACCATAACAACCAAGCACATTTACATCGTCAAGGCTCTAGACATTAACCCCTAGTTTCATTCTTGAAATCTTTGGCAATTAGGCATGTAGAGTTTATATAATAGCTTAAATAAATCATTTAAATAAGTAGTTCAAGTTATCATGATCATCAATTCAAGAAAATATATGTAGAATAGTAATAGTTTTTAAGATAACTTTCAAGAATTTGTAAAGCAAGTACCATCACTTTCAACCATTAACTTATTGCAGTCAATGGGGGCACATGTGAGGATAATCCCATGCTTTGGGTAGCCTTGTATATCTAGATTGAAGATTATCTAAGTCTTCTTCAAGAACTTGACCCACAACTTTAAAAACCCAAAGCTTCCTTGTCTTCTGTCTCAAGATTTTTTCACGTAGGAATTAGAAACAATGGATTTTGAAACCCTTAATGTGAATAAAACAACTTTTAAACACATTTTTGGGACTTAGGATAGGGTGGGGAATGACAAAAAGGCCCTTCCCATCATAAAAGAATACATTTTTTGACTTGCAACATCATGTGGCGCGAACATGTGTTTTTCGTAACTTTTTGGGATTTTAAGTTCACGTAAAAAAAATGTTAAGTGTTGATCCATGCCCAGGGCGTGTCGTGACCTTGGCGCGCATCAATACTACCTCGAGTGAAATTAGAAAAAATTATTTTCTGATCCAATTTCTCTACAATTATGTCAGGGCTATTTTCCTACTTAATTTTTCACGCTGATCACAAATTTGATCTCGAATTTTTCATCTAAGCTTGGGAAGATGCGTTATGCGTATGATTACCTTCTAAGGGCATTTCAATAATTTTATAGAGTATTACATTATCTCCCCCTTAGGATCATTCGTCCTCGAATGATGAGTAAAGGTAGGATTATGGCTTGAGTAGACTGTAAATCACCCTCTATCGCCATCACATGAGACTCAAGAATAGAATAATCACATCAGAACAAAGACTTCAATTAAGTTAAGAATAGGGACATTACCTTCGACATCATCATTATTTGGTATAAATAGGTGTGGGTACTTGATGTTCATAGCTTCCCCAGCTTCTTATGTAGCTTCCTCAAGAAATTGGTTCCTCCATAAAACTTTGACGAAGGACTATCTCTTTATTCCTTAACTTGCAAACTTGACGGTCAAATATTTGGACTAGAATTTCCTCATAGGATAGACTATTATTTACTCTTGTACTCTCAATAGGGACTGCTAAAGAAGGATCTCCCAAATACTTCTTCAGTATCGAGACATCAGATTCCAGATGGATCCTGTCTATCTCGAAAGGCAAGTCTAACTCTAAATGATGTTCACAATCCTCCCCATAATTTGATAGGGTCCAGTGCAACATGGACTTAACTTTCCTTTCTTTCCGAACCTCATAATGCCCTTCATGGATAACACTTTCAAGTACACCTAATCCTCCACCTCAAATTCCAAGTCCCTTCTCCTCACGTTAGTGTAAGACTTTTAGCGACTTTGTGTGGTCTTCAACCTCTATCGAATGACCTTCACCTTCTCCATGGACCGGTGGACAAGGTCAATCTAATCAATTCAACTTCCCAAAGATCAAACCACCCAATCTCTGATCTACACCTCTTCCCATACAAAGCTTTATAAGGGTCCATCTGGATACTAGAATGATAACTATTGTTGTACGCAAATTTGATCAATGCCAAGTAGTCTTCCTAGTTTTCCTTAAAGTCGAGAATACAAGCCTTCAACATATCCTCCAAAGTCTGAATGGTACGGTCCACCTGTTCATCTGTTTGAGGATGGAAGGTTGTGCTCAGATTCACCTTTGCACCCAATCCCTTCTAAAAAGATCTCTAAAATTTGGAAGTGAATTGAGATCCTCTATTTAAGATGATAGACAAAGGAACTCCATACAACCTCATAATCTCATGAAAGTATAACCGGGAATAATCCTCAGCCGTATTAGTGGTCTTGACTGCCAAAAAGTGGGCTGATTTAGTCATCTTATCCAAGATCACCCATATAGAATCATATTGATTTCAGACTTTGGTAAACTGGTAATAAAATCCATGTTGATCATATCCCATTTTCACTCTAGAATTTCAAAGTTCTAAGCTAACCCACAAGGTCTTTGATGCTCAACCTTGACCTATTGACAATTAGGGCACTTAGAGACAAATTCTGCGAAGTCCTTCTTCATTCCATTCCACCAATAGGCTTCTCTCAGATCATGGTACATGTTGGTGGAGCCAGAATGAATAGAATATCTGGACCTATGAACTTCGATCATGATTCTCTCTCAAACACCATCAACATCGAGCACACACAATCTACTCTAGTATCTCAAAACCCTATCCTCCTCTCTTTCGAGAAAACCACCACTTTTTGCTTATGAACAACTTCTTTCAGTTGGAACAAGATAGGGTCTTGGTCTTGATTTTCCTTTACCTTTGACACTAAGGACGAAGCAAACTCATTCTGAATATTGACCCCGTTTTCATTATTCTCTTCTAGTTGTACTCCTAAGCGGGCCAATCTGTGCACTTTCTTAGCTAACTCTTTCTTTCCTTACTCCACATGGGCAGTGTTACCCATAGATAACCTGCTAAGAGTATTAGCAACAATGTTAGTTTTACCTAGGTGATAGAGAATGTTCATATTGTAATCCTTGAGACACTCCAGCCAGCTTCTTTGCCGCAGGTTGAGCTCTTCCTGACTGAACACTATTGCAAGCTCTTGTGATCAGTGAACATATCCATATGCACTCCACACAAGTAGTGGCGCCAGATCTTAAGCTCGAACACCACTTCTTCTAACTCAAAATCATGTGTTGCATAGTTCTTCTCATGAATCTTAAGTTGCCTACAACATAAGCTATCACCTTACCTCTCTGCATCAACATATAACTCAGTCTAATTCTGGATGCATCACAATATATTAAAATCCATGCATGATACTGAAAATCTGACTTTATATTCTCAATCTGGGGGAAAAATTGAGTGAAAAATAGGTATAGCCCAGATTTTAGAGGACCCATAGCAAAAAATAATTTTCACTAATTTTTGATTTTCAGAGAGCATCCGAGCCTAGCCACGACCTGCCAGGGGCGCCAAGCAATGTAAAAGATGGACCATTACAACTTTTTTCTTAGTTTTTCCTATGTGCCCAAGGACATTGGGGTTATAGCCCCATGCCCACTAAAACGTGAAATCACCCAAACTTAGTCATTTTTCAACTCTATATCACTCAAAACCCTCATAAAAACCTCTCCAAGACTTAAACCAAATATCTCATACCAAATTTAAGGATTTCAAGCTTAACGTTGGAACTCAAGGATTCACTTTAATCTCTAAGTTTTCTTTAAGCTTATCTCAAGAAAATTCAAGTTTGAGGTATGTGGGTTTCATCCATTGGGTCCTTTCACCCATGGAGCCCAATCTTTCTTTTTATGAAAATTGCATGATTTTAAATTGTATTACTTGTGGGTATCTTTTATTATGAAATATGAGCATGAAGTATGTTGGGGTTTTATCAAAGTAGTGTTGATCATTCATGAGTATCCATTTTAAGCTTACATTATGAGTTGATCTTTGTCTATTGAGACTACACATGTTTTGAGACTACACATGTTATGATCTGTTATGAGTTTTGCTGATGGATTTCAACATATCTTACATGAGGGTTTTACTACATATTGGTAGATTTTTTGCATTAAGTTTTCTTATCTTATTTCACTCTTGAATTGCATGATTTTGAACAAGTATCATAAACCTACCATGTGTTTGATAAAATGTCAAGTCAAGAATTTTTAACTTATTGATGATCTATTTCATGATTTATAAGCCAAGTGACTATCGATGATTAAGGGCTTTCAAGTTTTTATTGAATTCAAGAAAAATATCTATGATTTTACAAGTTACAAGCTAAGCCTTATTTCGAGGTTTTTTACCTCTTATGAGTCATTCCTGTTAAAGCAAGGTCCATGTATGATTATGATCTACTCTCATATTCAAGTTAGACTCACTACTAGAGGTCAAGCATGTTTCAAGAGCTACTCATGTCATGCTTTCATGTTTTTTACAAGTTATATAAATTATGATTATTTCAAGTATTCTGCGAGATTTGACTTAGTACGGATTGAGGCTTAAGATGGGGGCTCGACTCAAGGGTCCTTATATAAAGTCTTTTGTCTATAAACTATGTGCCACCATAGGATTATGATTATTACCTTTGCTATAATAGCGGATATATATAGTCATGTTATCATGTTTAGTTTGCTTTGGAAAGTAGACCAAACCTAGTTGGGGGTGTCATCCCATCCACCTTACTGAGGGGGTGTCATGCCTTGGAATCCAAGTTGTAGTTGTTCTATGTCAGTTGAGGTCACTTCCTACACATTTGTATGATATATATATTGTGCAAGATAAATGATTTACAAGAATATTTTACCATAAGCATTTATCATGCAAGCCATATTGAGATTATATATCGATTGCCCATGATTATGCATTTTGACTATATTGGCTTACATTTTGTTGCATTGCATCCCGCATACTTAGTATATTCAAACGTACTAACACATACTTTATGCCTACAGGATATTTTCATTTAGGGACCGGAGCTCCATTTGATCATCCTCCTCCACCAGGCTAGTCCGATCCTTTGAAGCAAGCTTTGGTGAGTCCTCAAGTCCAAGGATACTATCAATATTACACTTGCTATTTTGAGACTTCTTTATGTTGAAGACTTGTTAATATCAGGGTGAGCCTGTAAAGGGTCTTGGACCCTGCTCTATTCTATGTTAGAGGTGTTGTTGGATATGATGATCCACTTATGCTATGAGCTTGACTCTTTATGCTTTTATGACTATCAAGGTTTCCCTTAGTCCCTCTTCACTTGTTATTGTATTTCTTATTGTGGTTTACTTTGTTTCCATGACGAAGGATTTGTGATTGATATGCTAAGAGGCTTGTTTAGGTCCCTTTGGGTTCCCATTTGCTATGTCACGTCTAGGCCTTAGGCTTGGGTCATGATAAACTTTATATAAAGGCACTAGGTTATTAATGGTACTCAAAATCCAACAAACTGCATCAATTAGACTCTTATTTATAGTTGTGAAGCGCACCACAACTATGAATGGGATGTTATGAGGCCTTTTTGGAAATATTTCACTTCTTTACGATCTATATCTTATTTTAGATGTAAGTATAAGGCTTTTCCCCTAATGGATGTTCTTTGCTCTTCTAGATCATGTTGATTCTAAGAGTGACGTTAAGAAGAGAACGTACACTCAAGGAGAAATCGACCTCTCCCGCTCCTCAAGGTAGAGAGGTAGTCTAAGATGTTGCTCGAAGATGCTGTTACAATATTTTATCATTCTATGACCAATCAAAATAACCAATTTGCCCAAGCCCCTCATGTTCCCACTTCGGCTTCTAGGGTGAGGGATTTCACAAGAATGAACCCATCAGAGTTCCATAGGCCCACGACAGATGAGGATCCCTAAGAATTAATAGATGAGGTGTACAAGGTTCTATCCATCATGGGGTCAATTCAGAGGAAAAGGCAGAGTTAGTGGCCTACCAACTTAAAAGGTAGCTCAAATTTGGTTTACACAATGAAAGTTGGATAAGGGGAATGATAATGATATCCTTTGGGAAGAGTTCAAAGCCTCATTCCTCGATTGGTTCTTTCCTATCGAGCTAATAAAGGTTGTGATGATGGAGTTTATGAACCTTAAGCAAGGTTCCATGAGCGTGAGAGAGAATGCCCTCAAGTACAACAAGCTATCCAAGTATGATCCATAATTGGTTGCTAAACCTAGATCAAGGATGGACAAATTTGTGCCGGGAGTGTCCAACTTAGTCAATGAGGAGTGTCATACCGCCATATTAGTAGGAAATATGGACTTGTTGTGGCTCATGCCTTAAGTTGAGCAATTAAATGGGGAAAACTTAGAAAAAGAAGAAGTGGTGAGTCCAAGAGGGCTCGTTTAAAAGGTAGTTTACAAGGTTTCAAGGGTGGTCATTTTCCTCAATGTCATAAGTTCCAAGGCTAAGGGTCATCCAATGCTCTTAATAAGAGGTTTGTCAATGATAGGATCACCAACCTAAGATTCCAAGGTGGTAATGGAGGAATAACAAGTCCTAGATGCCCAAGGTATGAAAAGAATCATAGTGGTCCATGTTTGAGGAATTCTAACGCTTGCTTTGGTTGTGGTGAATATATGTCACAATGTTATTGATTGTCCTCATTCTAAAAACAAAGGTAGAGATGGTCGTTCACAAGACCAAGATGCAAATGAGAGTCCAAGGGCTAAGGGAGGCCAACAAGGGGGTGCTTCAAGGCAAAATAGATTCTATGCTCTTCAAGGAAAACAAGGGGTGGATGAGGTGCTCGATGTCATCATCGATATGTTAAAGGTTTTGATTTTTATCTGTATGCCTTGATAAACCTAGATGCCACTCTTTCTTTTATTACTCCTTTTGTTGCTAAGCTTCATGTTAGTCCTGAATTGTTTTGTGAACCTTATGAAGTGTCAACCCCCATTGGTGAGTCCATTGTTGCTAAAAAAGTCTATAGAAATTGTCTTTTGTTCGTACTGCATAAAGTTTTGCCTTGTGATTTTGTTGAATTAGATATGGCGGATTTTGATGTCATTCTTGGGATAGATTGGTTGCATGTATACTATGCTTCTATTGATAGTAGAACTTGTAGGGTTAAATTCCAATTCACTAATGAGCCCGACTTGAGTCAAAAAGTAGTGATGTAGTGGTTAAGGGTAGATTCATTTCTTGTCTTGTAGTCCAAAAGTTGATTTTTAATGGTTGCCTTTATCATCTTGTGAGGGTTCGGGATTTTGAGTCCAAAGTCCAACCTATTGAGTTAGTTTCGGTGGTTAATGAATTTCTTGACGTCTTTCCCGATGAGCTTCCTAGTGATCCTCCCAAAATGGAAATAGGCATTGGTATAGACCTTGTTCTCGATACTCAACCCATTTCTATTCCCCCTTACCATATGACCCTAGAGGAATTAAAGAAGTTGAAGGATCAATTGAGATACTTGTTAGAAAAGGGTTTCGTAAGGCCTAGTAAATTACTATGGGGTGCATCGGTGTTATTTGTGAAGAAAAAGGATGGTTCCCTTAGAATGTGCATTGATTATTGGCAAACTAATAGAGTCACCACATAGAAAAAATACCCACTAACAAGGATTGATGACCTTTTTGATCAACTACAAGGGGCTAGTCACTTTTCTAAGATTGATTTTTGGTCCAAATTTAACCAAGTGAAAGTGAGGGAGTGTGATATTCCCAAGATATCTTTTCAGATTAGGTATGGGCACTCTGAGTTTGTGGTTATATCTTTTGGGTTGACTAACACATATACTATATTTATGGATCTCATGAATAGGGTCTTGAAACCCTACCTTAACATATTCGTTGTAGTCTTTATTAATGATATCTTGATTTATTCCTATAATGAGGAGGAGCATGTGAATCACTTGACGATGGTGTTACAAATCTTGAGAAAGGAGAAATTGTATGAAAAATATGAAAAATGTGAGTTTTGGCTGAAAGAGGTTGCTTTTCTAGCGCATGTGATTTCAGGTGATGGCATTAAGGTGGGTCCTAAGAATATGGAGGTAATTAGGAATTGGCCTAGATCCTTGACTCAATCAGATATAAGGAGATTCTTGGGTTTGGCGGGTTATTACCAGAGGTTTGTGAATGACTTTTCTTCTATTGCTTCCTTTATGACAATGTTGATCCAAAAGAAGTAAAATTTGTGTGGACCAATAAATGTGAAAAGAGTTTCTAAATTTTGAAAGCTAAGCTTGTCTCTGCTCCTAACTTGGCTCTACCGGAAGGGTTTGAAGGTTTCGTGGTATATTGTAATGCCTCAAGAATTGGTTTGTGTGTGTTTTGATGCAAAATGATAAGGTGATAGCATGTGCCTCTAGGCAACTTAAGGTGTATGAGAAGAGTTATCCCACCCATTATCTAGAATTGGCGGCCGTGATATTTGCTTTGAAATTTGGCATCACTATTTGGTTGGGATTCATGTTGATGTATTTAACGACCATAAGAGTCCCCAATATGTGTTCACCCAAAAAGTTCTTAACTTGAGACAAAGAAGGTGTTTAGAGCTCCTTAAAGACCATGATATTAGTGTGCATTATCATCCCGACAAAGCTAATATTGTGACCGATGCTCTAAGTAGAGAGTCCATGGGTAGTCTAACTCATGTTGCACCTAGACCACAGACCAATGAAATCCCCATACTTAGCAATTTCTAACTTTATATCAATCAAAACCCTCACAAAATCCAAGACTTAACTAAATATCTCATACCAAATTCATGGATTTAAGGCTTAACTTTGGAATTCAATGATTCACTTCAAGCTCTAAGTTTCCTTCAAGCTCATCTCAAGAAAACCTAAGATTGAGGTATGTGGGTTTCATCCATTAGGTCCTTTCACCCATGGAGCTCAATCTTTCTTTTCATAAAAATTGTATGATTTCAAGTTGTATTACTTGTGGGTATATCTTAATATAAAATATGAGCATGAATTATGTTGGGGTTTTATCAAAGTATTGTTGATCATGCATTAGTATCTATTTTAAGTTTACACTATGAGTTGATCTTTGCCTATTGAGACTATGCACGTTTTGAGCTATAAAACTATGATCTATTATGAGTTTTATAATGGATTTTACGGTACCCTACATGAGGGTTTTACTACATGTTGGTGGGTTGATTTGCATTAAGTTTTTTCATCTTATTTCACTCTTGAATTGCATGATTTCGAACAAGTATCATGAACCTACCATGTATTTGATAAAATGTCAAGTCAAGAATTCACAATTTATTGATGATCTATTTTATGATTTACAAGCCAAGTGACTATATGATGATTAAGGGCTTTCAATATGTATTGAATTCATGAAAATTATCTATGATTTTACAAGTTACAAGTTAAACCATATTTCAAGATTTTTACCTCTTGTGATCCATTCATGGTAAAGCAAGGGTTCATATATGATTATGAGCTACTCTCATGTTCAAGTTAGGCTCTCTACTAGAGGTCAAGATATTTCGAGAGCTACTCATGTAATGTTTCCATGTTTCTAACAAGTTATATATGTTATGATTATTTCAAGTATTCCATGGGATTTGACTTAGCACTAATAAGGCTTAAGATGGGGGCTCGACTCAAGGGTCCTTGTATTAAGTCTTTTGTCTCTAAACTATGTGACATCATAGGATTACGATTATTACCCTTGCTATACTAATGGATCCATCTAGTCATGTTATCATGTTTAGTTTGCCTTAGCAAGTATACCACACCTAGTTGGGGGGTGTCATACCCATCCACCTTATTGAGAGATGGTCATGTCTTGGATTTCAAGTTGTAGCTACTTGGTCTATATTGATTGACATCCTTCCTACATGTGTGTAAACTATATATATTGTTCAAGATGAATAATTTAAAAGCATGTTTTACTATAAGCATTGATCATGCATGCCATATTGAGATTATATATCGACTGCCTATGATTATGCATTTAGACTATATTGGCTAATGTTTTGTTGCATTTCATCCCACATACTTAGCTTATTCAAAAGTACCAACTATACTTTATGCCTACATGATATTACCATGTAGGGACTGAAGCTCCATTTGATCCTCCTCCTCCACGTGGCTAGTACGATCCTTTGAAGCAAGCTTTGGTGAGTTCTCGAGTTCGAGGATACTATCTATATTACTCTTGCTATTTTGAGACTTCTTTATGTTAAACACTTGTTACTATAAGGGTGAGCCCAAAAAGTGTCCTGGCCCCTGCTCTATTCCATGTTAAAGGTGTTGTTGGATATTATGAGTACTTATGCTATGAGCTTGACTCTTTATGCTTTTATAAATATCAAGGTTTCCCTTAGTCCCATTTATCTTTTATTATATCTCTTGTTGTTATTTATTTGGATTCTGCGACGAAGGATGTATGATATATATGCTAAGAGGCTTGTTTGGGTCCCTTCAGGTTTCCATTCATCGTGTCACGTCTAGGCCCTAAGCTTAGGTCGTGACACCTAGTGTGTCCATATATTTATCTCAACATCCTCATCTCCGTAATCTGTATCTTCTGAACATGTTAGTGTTTAGATGGCCAGCACCCCACTGATCTAACAGTGATGGTCTAACCATCATTTTGTAGAACTGACCTTTAAGTTTAGGTGATACCTTCAAATCACACAATACTGTAGAAGCAAGCCTCCATTGCATGCATATGCCCCAACGCAATATGCACATCATCCTTTATGTCCCCGCTATTCTTGGGACTAAGTTGAATGGAAAGCCTCACTTCCATGATCGTATCATTTATCACAACATCGAATTTGCACTCCAAGTATTATATTTTGGTCCTGCTCAATTTGAATCATTTAGAATCTAAAGTTTATCTCCAAACCTTCAGCCTATCACTACTTCTTTTCTAAGACTTAGAATTCAGTACCATGTTATTAACAAATAGCATGCATCATGGAATCTCTCCCGAATAGATCATGCCAGCTCATCCATCACCAAGACAAAAGGAAAAAGGCTCAGAACAGATTCTGTGATGTAGTCCCATCTCAACATAAAAAAGCTCTATGTCTTCTTCCATATTTCTAACTCGAGTCTTGTATTCATCATACATATCCTTTATTACCTTAATGTACACTATAGGGACACTTTTAGCCTCTTTATACCTCCAGCAGACATTTCTTAGCAATTTATCATATGTCTTCTCCAGATCTATGAATAACATTTCTGGGGGTCCATCTTTCTTTATCTATATTTATGCATTAGTCTCTGCATAAGATGAATTGCTTTAGTAGTTGATCATCCCCAGATGAATTCGAATTGATTTTCTAAAATGGACACTCCTCTCCTCACTCTCATCTCTACTATTTTTTAGGCCTTCATAGTGTGACTTAGCAAATTGATACCTTTGTAGTTATTATAGTTTTGGATATCTTCCATGTTCTTGCACACTGGAACTATTATACTCCATCTCCATTCATCAAGTTTCCTAGTTATCTTCAAAATAACATTGAATAATCTAGTCAACCACTCTATACCTACAAGTGATATAGCCCAGTTAGTTGGTGATATTATCTACTTTAGGCCTAAGCCTATAGGCTTCAAAATGCATCAATAGTAGGTAATACTTACTTATGTACCTAGCATTTCTCTTGTGTTTTGCCACTGTGAGACTTCTTATCTCAAGAAGGGTTGTTACATACACCCCCTCTATGGGCTTGGCATCCTCAGTGAGATTTGCCTACGGGATTTGCCTATGCTCAACACTAAAATTTGTCCTGCTTTACTGAAATTTATCTACACTCAATTAAACTCTGACCCACGTTGATAAGGTTGACATAGGAGTAGCTAACTTTGATACCATATATAACAGCCTAGTCCCCCAGTCATATTGTGTTCATCAAGCTTAGGCCCTCACATCTTCAAAATGCATCACTAGTAGGTAAGAGTTACTTACCTATATACTCAGCATCTTTTCAGCATTTGCCGATGTAGGACTTCTTATCTCAAAAAGGGTTGTTATAGGAGGTTTCATCCACCAACACCTTACTTCCTTAATCCTTTAATGCACTTTACTTGATCCAAGTGACAACATTTTCGCTATCTCTTTTGCAAGCCTATACAATCTCTTATCCCGACCTTTTTCCTATAGTTCAGCATATAAGCATTCAAAAGTAGTTGTCTAGTAGTTGTTACACCCAACTCCGCTTATGTCTTCACATTTTTATAGATGTTCTTAACGCTCTGGTTATAATTCTTATCCACACACTCCAACCACTTCATATAGGCAACCTTCTTAACTTTCATTTTGCCTTGCACTTCTCCATTCTATCACCAATCTCTTTACAGTGCAACCACCAACGATCCCTCTCGAAAACCCTAAAACTTGCTACAACCAATAGTCATGTTCCACATGTTGTTTACATCCCCACTTCTACTTCAATCCCCCCAAATCAACTTGTCCCCTAATATCCTGAGAAAGGGCTTGAGCCACTCCCCCCTCCAATCTAATCCTCAGTCGATCATTAAAGGTTTTCTTTCTCCTATCCCTCTTAATCACCAAGTATGAAACACCCCTCATGTGCTTCAAAATGACCCATAATCAAAATTTCCATATATCTCAAAATTTGTGCGTGATTTTAAAAATTTGACTTCATATTCTTGATCAAGGGACAAAATTAAGTAGGGTATGGGTATTATTCAGATTTTAGAAGACCCGTAATAAAAAATAATTTTCACTAATCTTATGATTTCCAGTGCTGTCCATGCCTAAGGAGCGACACACCTAAGGTGTACCACTGTATATGTGCACTCTACATTTGGTTTGCATCACCTAAGGCACGGACCACGGTGTGCCCAATGTTGATGACTTGAGAGAGATGATTTTGAAGGAGGCCAATAATTCATCTTATTATATTCACCCCAGTTCTACAAATATGTATAGACACTTGAAGGAGGTGTATTGGTGGGGTGGTATAAAGAGGGATATTGCCAAGTTCATATCTGGATGTCACAATTGTCAACAAGTGAAACTTGAACATCAAAGGTTGGGTGGCCTAGTCCAAGACACAGAGATTCCTACTTGGAAGTGGGAAGAAATCAACATGGATTTTGTGGTTAGGTTGCCTAAGACTAGGAGACACTTTGACTCAATTTGTGTTATTGTGGATAGAATGACAAAGTCGGCTTACTTTCTAACGGTCAAAACTACTTATGGTGCCTAAAATTATGCCAAGTTGTACATTCATGAGTTGGTTAAATTGCATGAGGTGCCCTTGTCTATCATTTTGAATCATGGTCCTTAATTCACTTCTCATTTTTGGAGGTCCTTCCAAAGAGGTCTTGGTATCAAGGTCAAGCTTTGCATGGCTTTTCATTCTCAAATAGATGGCCAAGCCGAAAGGACTATCCAAACTCTTGAGAATATACATAGGACTTGTGTTTTGAAGTTTAAGGGTGGTTAGGATGAATATATTCCACTTATTGAGTTTTCTTACAACAATAGCTACCACTCAAGCATTGGCATGGCTCCCTTTAAAGCTTTATATGGTAGGTAATGTAGATCCCCAGTTAGGTGGTTTGATGTGGGGAAGATGGCATTGCTCGGTACGAATTTGGTTATGAAAACTTTGGAGAAGGTGAGGTTGACAAGGGAGAAGTTTAAGTCAGTCCAAAGTAGACAAAAGTCCCACTCCAATGTGAGACAAAAGTCTCACACATGAAGGGTGTAAGAAAGAGAAATTGAGCCCAAGGTTTGTAGGTCCTTATAGAGTTTTGAGGAGATTTGGTAAGGTTCCATATGAGTTGGAGTTGCCTATGGAGATGAATATGGCTCATTCAATCTTTCATATATCTATGTTGATGAAGTGTGTGGGTGGCCTAAGTGCTCTTGGCCTTAGAGGTTGTGGGTGTTGTTGAGGGTAATTTGACCTATGATGAGGTCCCACTGGAGATTTTAGATACACAAGTAAAGAGGTTGAGCAACAAAGATGTGGCTTCCATCAAAGTCCTTTGGAGGAATCAACAAGTTAAAAGCTCCACATGGAAAGTCGAGCGAACATGAAAAAGTGATACTCTTATCTCTTCCACTCTACTTAAGTCGAAGGTAATAACTTTAGTCCCATCTATGGTTTCAAGTCTTAAGTTTCAGCCCTCATGTTCTTTTGCATATATTCATGTTTATGGTAACAAGTTTTTGGCAATTTTTGAAATTCATGTTGAAATTTTTGAAAATGATGTTTAAATGCATTTGTTGCATTTATGTCAGGCTGAGATCTTCATAATTACTTCTCCTACACATGTTTATTTGATATTCAGGTATGAATGTTCCCAAAGGAGAGATATTGAAACACCCCTCATGTGCTTCGGAAATGCCCCATAATCGTAATTTTTATATATCTCAAAATTTGTGCGTGATTTCAAAAATTCGACTTGATATTCTGAATCAGAGGGCAAAATTGAGTGGGAAATAGGTATAATTCAGATTTTAGAAGACCCATAGGTAAAAATAATTTTCACTAATTTTATGATTTTTAGTAGTTGTCCGTGCCCAAGGCGCGCCGCTGTATATTTTGCACTCCGAGTCTGGTTTGCATCTAACCTGGAGTACAAACCAGTATAACATTTTCATTGGTCTTGTTATCTTGCCCAAGGGCGTTGGAGTCATAGATCCATGCCAACTTAAATGTGAATCACCCATACTTAGCTATTTTTCATCTCCATAACTCATAAAACCCTCTCTAAAACCTCTCTAAGACTCTATCAATTCTCTCATTCTAATCTAAGAATTTCAAGATCAATTTTGGAACTCCAGGACTCATTTCAAGCTCTAAGTCTACTTCAAATTCATTTCAAGGAATTCAAGGTTTAAGGTATGTGGGTCTTTGTCCATGGGTCCTTTCATCCATGGAGCCCAACATTGTCGTTTTATAAAAATTGCATATTTTCAAGTTGCATTACCTATGGATGTCTCTTATTATGAATTATGAACATAAATCATGTTGGGATTTTATCAAGCATTGATTGATTATGCATGAATTTATATTTCAAACTTATTCCATGAATTGATTTTGTCTATTGAGACTATGCATGTTTAGAGCTATGAAACAATGAACTATTATGAGATTTTGTGATGGATTTCAAGGTGCCCTACATGAGGGTTTTACTACCATATTTGTGGGTTGAATGCATTGAGTTTGCTCATCTTGCTTTACTCTTGAATTGCATAATTTTGAACAAGTATCATGAATCAACCATGAGTTTGATAAAATGACATGACAAGAATTTTCAAGTTATTGATGATATATTACATGATTCACAAGTCAAGTGACTTCATTATGATTAAGGATTTTTAAGCATGTATTGAATTAATGAAAAGTATCTATGATTTTACAAGTATCAAGTTAAGCCCTACTTCAAGATGTTTACCTCTTATGAGCCATTCCTATTAAAGCAAGGGTTCATGTAGGATGATGGTCTATTCTCATGTTTAAGTTAAGTTCACTACTAGAGCATGTTTATGAGCTACTCAAGTCATGATATCATATCTTTTATAAGCTATTCATGTTATGATTAAAGTTATGATTATTCTAAGTATTTCGTGGGATTAGACTTAGCACCGATTAAGGGTTAATACAGGGGCTCGACTCAAAGGGTCCTTATACAAAGTCTTAAGTCTCTAAACTATGTGCCACCATAAGAATATATATATATTCTCTCTTATGGATTTCTAGTGGATACATCTAGTTATACCACACTTTGTCGAGGGAGTGACATGTCTCGATCACCTTGTCGAGAGGGTGACATGCCTCAAATTATTCATTGTATGGTTTACCATGGCAAGTATGAAACACCGCTCATGTACTTCGGAATGCCCCATTTTGTAATTTCCATACATCTCAAAATCCACGCATAATTTTCAAAAATTTGACTTCATATTCTTGATCAAGGGGCAAAATTGAGTAGAAATGGGTATAATCCGAATTTTAGAAGACTTGTAGTGAAATAAAATTTTCACTAATTTTACGATTTTCATTGGTTATCCGTACCTAGGGTGCGACGTGCCTAGGGCACCCCACTGTGTATCTTGGAGTTCACGTCTGGTCCGAGTTGCGCCTAGGGCACGGACTAGTGTAACATTTTCTTTGATTTTCTTATCTATCCCAAGGGCATTGGGGTCATATCCTCATGGCCACTTAAATGTAAAATCTCTCATACTTAGCCATTTTTTTAACTATATAGCTCACAAAACCCTTTCTATGACTATCAATTCTCTCAACTCAAATCTAAGGATCTCAAGCTCAATTTTGGAACTCAAGGACTCATTTCAAGCTCTAAGTCTACTTTAAGTTCATTTCAAAGAATTCAAGATTTAAGGTATGTGGGTCTTCATCCATGGGTCCTTTCACCCATGGTGCCCAACCTTATCTTTTTAAGAAAATTGCACGATTTCAAGTTGTATTACTTATGGGTATCTCTTATTATAAAATATAAACATAAATCATGTTGAGGTTTTTTCCAAATATTGATTGATTATACATGCATGTCTATTTCAAGCTTATTCCATGAATTGACTTTGTCCATTGAGACTATCCATATTTTGAACTATGAAACTATGAACTATTATGAGCTTTTGTGATGGATTTCAAGGTACCCTACATGAGGGTTTTATTATCATGTTGGTGGGTTAATTTGCATTGAGTTTTGGCATCTTGTTTCACTCTTAAATTGCATGATTTTGAACAAGTATCATGAACCCAGCATGTATTTGTTAAAATGACATGACAAGAATTCTCAAGTTATTAATGATCTATTATATGATTTATAAGTCAAGTGACTTTATGATGATTAAGGGCTTTCAAGCATGTAATGAATTTATGAAAAGTATCTATAATTTTACTAGTATCAAAGTTGAGCCCTATTTCAAGATTTTTACCTCTTATGAGCCATTCATGTTAAAGAAAGGGATCATGTATGATTATTATCTACTCTCACTTTCAAGTTAGGTTCACTAGTAGAGGTCAAGCATGTTTATGAGCTACTCATGTTACATATCATGCAAGTTATGACTAATTCAAGTATTTTGTGGGATTAGACTTAGCACTGATTTAGGCTTAATATGGGTGGATCTACTCAATGGGTCCTTATAGAAAGTCTTTGGTGTTTAAACTATGTGCCACATAGGATTATATAATAACCCTTTTATGGTTTCTGGTGGATCTATCTAGTTACACCACTCTTTGTCGAGAGGGTGACATGTCTTGATCACTTTGTCGGGGGGTGACATGCGTCGGATTGTTCATATTATCATGTATGGTTTACTTTGTCAAGTATACTACACCTTGTAGAGGGGGTGACATATCTCAATCACCTTGTCGAAGGGGTGACATGCCTCGATCACCTTACCAATGGGGTGACATTCCTTGGATTCCAAGTAGTAGCGCGCTTGGTCTATGTCAGTTAAGGTCTCTTCCCACACATGTATTATGTATTATGCAAGTTTAATGTCTTACAAGCATTGTGCAATTGCAAGAACTGATCATACATGTCATATTAAGATTATATATATTGCTTATATGTATCTATTTCAAATATAATGACTTATATCCTTATTGCACTACATCCCACATACTTAGTACATTCAAACATACTAACGCATACTCTATACCTATATGATATCATCACCCTTCTCCATATAGCTAGATCGGATCTCAGAGAAAGCTTTGGTGAGTCATCAAGTCTGAGGACAATATCTATTTATTTCATGTTATGTTGAGACTCCTACTTATATTGAATACTTATTACTATGAGTGTGAGCCCGGGGAGTATCTTGGCCCCCGCTCCTGTTAGGACCCGCAACATAATTTTAACCCCGAACGTCCTCAATTGGTTCGATTTAATAAAGTATTGGGACCTATGTA
>JAOTQJ010162219.1:0-27598 GCA_025642045.1 Solanum sejunctum | reverse complement strand
AATCATGAAATAAGAGAAAATAGATTTAGAGGCTTTATGATTGGAAGGTAACCATGGATGAAACCACACACATCTTGCTTGAATTATCAATATTAAGATTAGATGGACTTAAACTTGAAAGTACACTTGAGACCTTAGATTGAATCTTTTATGTTTGGGCTTGAACGATGTCTCGTGACTTGAATTCTAGCAGCTAAGCATTGGAGTAAGAGTAAACTGAATGTAAATGACTAAGGAATTATTTAGGGGTATTAAGGTAGGTCACAAAGATCTATAAGGCCAAGGGATGGGACCAAATTACTATAATGGACCCACTTAGAATGAACATAAAGGGTAACCAAGTATATTGTATGAAAGCCTGTGTAGGTCATTGTTTCTATTGTGCTGTCAAAATACAATACTTTTGATGCTTAAACCTTGGAATTTTATGTGTTCTGAATGTGATATTAGTAGATTTGATGTGTTTTTTATTTTTATTTTGCAATATTACAGGGTTGGCAAAATGTTTAGGCTAATGGTGAAGAAATTACTCAAGCAAAGGATCTACGAGACCCTTTATAGGCTATAGATACTTTTACAAGCCTTAAAGATGGTTTCTTGTGAAATTCTAATGAAGGGTGATTTTCTAAAGTTAAGTCCATGAACATGTCGATGGGCCTTAGACATGTTGTCATACACTGAGGATCAGGACATTAAATGGGCTATAGAGTGGTGTAATAGACATTAGCCCAAGGTTAAAAGAAGCAATCCACGAAAGCCTGTCTACGGCCATAAAATGTTATACGACCCATAGAAGCTATCATAGAGCCTGTCGACCAATTTTTCCTAATACATTATGGTTTTGTATTTTAAACACTGTAAATAGGTTTTTAATGTTACTTCTTGTAGGGAATAGTAGATAACAAGTAGAGAAACGTGATAGAGCATAAGAAACACTTGTAACACTTTATTTCATCTTTCAATTTCAATCTTGTGATTCTCATTGAAGAGTTTGGATTTCTTATGCTTAAATCTCTTGTGTAGGTGCTCAACTATGTTATTCAAATTCATAAATCTTGTATTTACACCGATCATGAGTAGCTAAATCCACAACAAGGAATGTGGGAACCATAAAGAACTAAAAAAAAATTAGATAATTTGTGATCCTTGAAAAGTGTGCATGCATGTATTAATTTATTCTCTTTGTATTGAATGCTTTCTAATGGTGGAAAACATTGGCACCCACTTAGTGTTACTTACTGGATCAAGGTAGTAATGAATAGGAAAAGACGTTAATTAACAAGATCTAATTGATGTTTCTCATCTAATTAATCAAACATGTCCAAGGGGATGTTGATGGAACAATAAGTAAGGGTTGCTAATGTTACAATTCTGGGATTGACCAAATCACACAACAAAATTTGCCTCTCGCCTAGACCAAATAGTTTGGTGAACTTAATTTACAGTTTTGCATGCTACACAATAGAAAATAATTTGATTATCTAGTAATACTGTGTTAGGGAATCATGGGGAGTACAATAACCTACTTACTTTTCATATTGGTGTAACATTTGTATTAGTTTAGGATAACTCTTACAGTTGTCATAATCTCCCCCCCCTTTCTAGGGAGATAACCTGATTAATCAATTCGAATTGCATTGATTTCATCTAAGTCTATAATATTCCATATGGGTTCAATCCTAACCTTGGTTAGGTTATATATCTTGACAATGACTGCTTTAGCCATGAAAGGGAGGTGTATCTTGGGTGATGTCAAGCCAGGTAATACTGATAGACTTGGCTAATTCAAGTAATTTGGGAATTAATCATTATTTGCCTCATTTTATGTTTTTGTTATTTTTATTTTATGGTATAGGTGTAATGTATGCCCAATACGTGAAGTCGAGGCATACCCTTGACTATATTTGACTCGGAGATCCATAAAATACTAAGTGGATGGCCTAAGATAATTTAAACAATGTAGCAAATGCAACTTTAAATCCTTTTGCGGACATTGCTCCACAACCATAAGACTTCAATGCTGAAGCTTATTAGTGGAACCAATATCGGCTGAACCTTATAGCTATGGAGGTTACTAGAGTTATTGTGTTACCGCCTCTATCGTCTTACATAAAGTTCATGGTTTTGAGTGGGTTGCTTAAGATATTGCAGAATCATGAGTTATTTGCTAGCTTACTATCAGAGGATCTGCATAGTCATTTATACAATGTTGTGTTTATCTGCAAGAGAGTACTGGGAACACAAAATTTGTCTATGGATGTTATAGGACTTTGTGTTTATCCATTGCTATCCAAGATCCCACAGAGTTCGATAACTAGTAGGGTAAGTTGTAGATGGCCTTTTTGGAGAGGTATTTCTCGAGATTGAAGAAGATCAGGTTGGAAGATCAAAGCAACAACTTTGTGCATCTTCAAGGGTGACTTAATAAGTACTACAAGGGAGTGGTTCATAATGTGCTTCAATAGTGTCCCACACCACAAAATTGTTGATGATGCCTTGATGGAGATCTTCTACCCTACCTTATATGAGAATAGTCAAGCATATGCTAATACCATTATCGGTTCATGTTCTTAGATCAACTCTTTGCAAGGATTACAGATAGGATGGAAAGTGTGGTAAAGACAAATCGTCCATCGAGGGAAAGAGACAGGTTATCTACCAAAATTTTATATGTTGTAAATATTTATTCAGAGAAGGCTAAAATAAATAAGGAGATAATGCAAGATCTTGCTCAAATCCATAAAAATATAAAGATGATGATGAAATATAACCAGGAATGAGTTAATGCAGTGGTTCATCAGCCTCCATGAGCACCCATGTACAATGATCCCTCTTATGATGAGGACACTTGCTTCATTGCTGATCAAATAGGGGTTTTATGGAGCAATGCAAAATGCTCCAATCAAGACCATTGGTGCCAAGGTCAAGGAAACCAAGGTCAGAACTATAATATAGATGGTGGTTTCATAGATAGTTATGGAGTTACTATGATAGCAATCAGGGCTAAGATAGAGATGTAGATTGGGGCCACATAGATGGCTACAGAAATGTCCTTATATGCCATCATAAAATCGTGATATCGGATCTAGCATTACAGAGTTGAGGAGAAGTTTGACCATCTATTGGAGAAAGCTGAGATATGGGATGAGACTTTGAAGGCGATGAAGTTTGACATTTGCAGCATAAATCAAAAAATCTACTCTCATTCTGTTTCTATCAAACAACATCAATAATAGTTTGGTCAAGTATTAACTCAACTCCACTAGCATAAAAAAGGTCCAGCAACATAATTTAGAACCCATATACTGAAGGGCAGTGCATGACTATTACTGTGCATGGTGGCAAGAGTATCATTGATCCTACCATGCCAGTAGATGATGATGATGATGTTTGAGATTAAGTAGTTGAGATCAAGGATGTTGATACTAGAGTTGATCGTCTCAAGGATGAGGTGAGTGATGCTGCAAAGGTGCCACATAAGCTGAAACTCATTCCTAGGCCTCCTCCTCATTTCCTTGTAAAATTAAAAAGGAGGAAGAGGGAAAGTTCAAGAACTTTCTCTCCATGTTGAAACAACTCTCCATCAACATCTCTCTTATTGAGGCATTGGAGAAGATGTTAGGCTATGTGAAGTTTATGAAGGACCTTGTTATAAAGAACTGCACTGTGAGTCAGGAACTCTCCAAGATCTTTAACTTTACCATGTAATTGCCAAAATGTCCTTGGTACAAAAGCAAGAAGATCTCAATGCTTTTACCATACACTGCACTATTGGGGATATGGAGTTTGTGAGGGCATTGTGTGATCTCGATGCCAGCATAGATCTAATACCTCCTATCATTTTCAAAAAGCTAGGACTAGGAGCCTCTAATCCGACGAGCATGCAGTTGTTGATGGCTAATTGCATGGTGATGAAGCTTGTGGGGAAACTTTATATTGTGTTTGTCAAAGTTGAGAAACTCATATTCTCACCAAACTTTGTGATCCTACATTGTGAAGTCAACTTTTAGGTCCTAATCATCTTGGGAAGGACATTCCTTACCACTGGTCAAACATTAGTAGATACGAAAGATGGCCGACTCAGGTTTAGATTGAATGACGATGAAGTTATTTTCAACATCTATCAGTTAATAAAGAGGCTAGATGATCTAAAGAAGGATGTTTAGGAACTTGGTAAAGTCTGAATAACCAAGTCGTGCCACAATAATAAATCAAGCAGTACTTAGGAGGCAACCGAAGATATTTGATGTAATAGATGTCGTTGTGTTTTGTCTTTAGCATTTTGACTTATAGGTAGTTTCATTTTTCACATTGTGGTTGTAATTTTTGGATATTGGTCTGGTTGCATATAGGGTAATAGTTTGTTCTATAAAGAATGTGTAGGTACATGACTGAGTTAGCCATCCTTGGCTGAAAAGGAATCAAGAAGTGTTTCTACAACTATTTCTAAAATTGGTTCTACAAGTAGTAGATCAATCAACAACCTATACATTGTCTAGTAGAACACTTCCAATGAGTGAAAAGTTCACTTCATTCTACGAGCTCACTTTATGATCTGTAGATAAAACTACAGGCCGTGAATGGGGCTCACGGACCAGAATAAGTTTTCTATTAAATATAATAACAATTAGGGTTTCTATCACCAACTCTACGAGTCATGCCAAATTCTACGACTCTAGACTAGTCCGTGAAACCCATTCCCTAGAACCAGAGTTTGGACCTTCTATGAAGTCAAGATTTATGGGTTGCAAAATCTTTTACGGCTCATAATCAGTGGTAGAGTCTAGTTCCATTAGTTTTGACCGACCTAGTCAACATATAAATAATGTGGTCAAAATATTTTGACGCTATTTTTTCCAAAAATTGCTACTCAAACCCGATTACACCCCTTTTTTATTCCTTGGATGACCGACGAGCAATCTCCTCACCATTTTCTGGCCAACTTTCTGGTAACCCTAGGGTTCCACCCACTCAATTCCTCCTTCAATTTCTACATCTTGGTAATTCTTTTTGGTAAGTTCTCGATCTTAAAACCCTTTTATTTAGCAAGAATTGTATGATTAGGGTGAAATCAATTGATGGGTAGGAAAATTTTATTATTGAACTCATGCATGCCATTGTTATATTTGATAATTGAATTAACGAAAATATGTGTCGATGTGTAAATATGTGTTAAAGCCTAAAATTGGTGTTGTTGCCTTGTCCTTGTGTTTGAATGACATATTTGAAATCCATGTGGTCATATACTGTGAGTTGAATTAATTATGTGCATGATAATTTGGTATATGATGGCATTTGTATGTGATTTGGTGTTAAAATAGTCAAATGGGGTCGGTTTGTGTAGGAATTCATGTGAAATGATATTTTATGGGGTAAATGTTAAATTTTACATGTATATGAGTCATATGGAGGGGGTGTATATTGTTTTGATGCTAAAATTGTTAGTGAAAATGTCGTCTGAGGACTGTATTGAGGGACTTAGAAATTCAGGTCAATGGGTTTTCAAACCAATGGGGCCTTTATGGCCCGTGGAAATTTTCATAAGCTGTAATTGCCCCTCGTATGAAATTACAGAATATGAAGTTTCTGAGAACTCATAAGACAAGACCTTCAATGAGTCGTAGAATATTATACAACTCTTAGACAATTCTCATAGATGCAGCCTGCAAAAGTTTAAACATTAGAACATATGTACGATTTAGTATATGGCTTATAGATACTTCTACGAGTTGTACCTTGTCTTATAGATGCTATTCCAGTAAGCAAATATTTTATACACTGTGTCTACGAGAGCCTTCTATGACTCATAGTTTTCACTACTCCCCGAAGAGGTGCTCTCGTAGACCTATCTATAATGATATCAGATTTAATCTTGCTTTTTGTTTCTTGACCTATAGGGCTAGTTGTGTAAACATTTATATTTTAGGTACTATGGCCCTAAAGCCGAGACATAAGTATATTGGAGCCATACAGACGGGTCGTAGACTTCTTGTCATACCCTAAGGATCAAAACTTTATATAGGCCGTAGAAGGGTGTTGTAGATGTGAACCCCAGTTTTGAAGAAATTATCCAAGGAAGCCCACGAGCAGTAAAATGTTATATGGCCATAGAAGTTGTCATTGAGCCTGCCCACCCAATTTTCCTAATCCATATTTGTTTTATATTTTAAACATTGTAAATAGGTTTGTAGATTATTTTTTGAAGGGAACAATAGAGAACAAGTAGAGGAATGAGATAGATCTTGAGAAACACCTATGTAAAACTTTATCTCAGTCTTGTGATTCTCATTGAAGAGATTGGATTTCTTGTGCTTAATTCTCTTATGTAAGCGCTTAATTATGTTATTCAAATTTATTATTCTTGCATTTACATTGATCATCAGTGGATAAATCCACAACTAGTGTTATGGGAACCATGAAGAACTACCAAAGTAAAATTTAATAATTTATAATCCTTGGAAAGGGTGCATGCATGTATTAGTTGATTCTCTTTATACTGAATACTTTCTAATAGTGACCAACATTATAACCCACCTGGGGTTACTGACTAGATCAATATTGGAATGAATAGGAAAAAAAGATTAATCAACATTATTCAATTGATGTTTCTCATCTAATAAATAGAATTGGGCCAAGCGAAGGTTGTACTAGAACAATATGTAAGGGTTAGTAATGTCATACTATAGAGATGTACCAAATCACATAGTTAAATTCACCTCTCACCTGGTCCAAGGTTTGGTGAACTTAACTTACAGTTCTGCATGCTACGCACTAAAAAAGAATTCGATTATATGGTAATACTGAGTTAGGGAATCATGGGGAACACAATACCCTAGTTACTCATCGTACTACTTTAATTCGTGTCTTAGTTTAGGATTACTTTTTATAGTTGTCATAACCCCCAGCCCTGACCCCTTTTGGAGAGATAAGCTGGTTATTAAACTAAATTGCATTAAATTCTTCTAAGCTACCTTATTCCCTTTGGGTTCGGCCCTAACTTTGGTTAGGTTATATATCCTGAAAACAACCACTTTAGCCTTGAAAAGGAGGTGTTGCCTGGACGTCATTAGTGTGCACCACAAATCGGATAGGGCTCCGTGGTGTTTATATAATTAGGGAACTAATAGGGTTTCATGTGGATGTTACCTTATACAAGAACCTCGATGAACTATTATGAGCGCTACGACTCATGCAAGGTATTTGAAAAGACCCAAAAAAGCATCCGAAAATGTGCCTCAGAATGCCCAAAATTTTAAATTCCATATATCTCAAAATCCGTTCGTTATTTTGAAAATTTGACTTCATATTCTTGTTTAGGGGGTCAGAATTAGGGTAAAAGAGTCTAACCCTGATATAAGAGCAAAAAATTAGCAATTACAATTTTTTAAGGTGCAAATTCCAGAGAGGAATTTGCAACCCCCTCGCGACGCGCCTCTTGTTAGAATGTGTCTATATTTTTTATTTTGGTCCAAGACTCCTAACTCTTGGACCTAAGTGTTTCCAAATGTGTTTTTACCTATACTTAGCCATATTTCACCCTTATATCATCCTAAATATTTTTCAATACTCACTCAAACACTTACTAAAATTTCCACTTCCCAAATTCAAGTCTCAAACCCTCATCCGGAACTAAGGTTTTCCTTCAAGGTTCTTCTCCAAGGTTCAAGTCTCCATCTCCAATCTTTACCAAGTTCATCTCCACACTAAGGTATTTGAGGTTCTTTCATGGTTTCCTTTTGCTCATAATAGGTCTTTCTTATTATGAAATTCACTGCACACAATGTTAAAGCTTTATAAAGTTGTGACTGTTTTGCTATGTTTTGAGCTATAAATCATGGATCTATTGTAAGATTTGATGAGTGGTTTGGATGTATATTACCTAAGGGTGTTGCAAGGTATTGATTGATGTTTTTATAATGAATTTTCTTTCATAATTTCATCTCTATTTGTAATGGTTTTATACTAGCATTACACACCCTCTAAGTGTTTGACAAAATGTCCAGATGTGGTTTCTTGAGGAGTTAAAGGTCCAAAGCGTGAGTTATGATATGATTAACTATATTATGATGAAATGAGCTTATATATATGATATACTCTATATAAAGTGTTGCATTAAACCATACCGGAACTTTAGGGGGGATAAGCGCCCGGGTAATGGAGGTGGAGGTTTGTACTCACCAACCGAGGTGGGGGTTTGTACTCATCAACCATCTGAGAGGTTTGTACTTTGCCAATTTAGTGATAAGTTGTGCTTATCATACTTACATATAAGGGGTTTGTACCATACCACTAGGGTGATGGGGTGAAACAATCATCAACCAAGGGGTTTGTACATTTGAATTCTTGCTTGATCTCTTCTATATTTATGATATCCTATATGAGCATGAGATACTTAAGTATGTTTTATTTATGTAATGATTGTACATGTCATATCGTTATATTATGCCTATTGTCTATTATGATGCATTTTGACTATGACGCTTAATTCTTGTTGCATTGCAGCATACATAATTAGTACATTCAAACATATTAATGCATACTCTTGCCTATGTGATATCACCATGTGTTAATTAGTGCCCAATTTTATCCTCCTCCTCCTCCACATGGCTAGTTCGATACTATTCAAGCTAGTTGGTAAGTCCTTCTCTTCGGGAACCTTAGTCTATTTTGCTCTTATTATGTATTGAGATATTCCTCTTTATTATCTATTGTGACTATGAGGGTGATCCCGATTACTTTGTCTTCTCCCCTGCTCTTATTTATGTTTTAGAGGTGTTTTTTGTACATGTTATGTATCTACGATAAGAGCTTGAATCTTGTCTCTTGATTAGATGACATGCAAATTTTTTCCTTTGTCTTGTTGCCCCCTATTCTTATTCTTTTCTGTTAAATAAATGCTTCTACAACTAACGATATGTAATGACGAGTTAAGAGACTTGTTTGGGGATTCATCAGGTACTCCTTTCGCTATATCACGTCTAGACCCTAGGCTTGAGTTTTGACAAACTTTGTATTAGAGAACAGGTTGATAGATCCTCAGCGTCCAACACACTGCATCTATTAGAGTCCTATTCATGGTTGTGATATGTGTAATAACTATAAGTAGGAGGCTATGAGATATTTTAGGAAATATTTTCGTTCTTCATGTTCTAAGTCATGCTATAGAGTTATGGTAACTTTTACCCCTAACTATTGTTCTTCACTATGCTATATTATACCAAGCACTAGAGAAAGAAGGGCCTAAACTCCCAAGGAGAAACCTACCAATAGTGAGCTCCGGGCTGCTCTTACTATGCTTGCCTAAGTTATGGCCGACCAAGTCAACCAAGAGGCTCAATCTCCTCATGCTACTATCCTTGCAGCTAGGTAAGAGACTTCATGAGGATGAATCCTCTTGTATTCTATCTATTAAAGGTGGATGAAAATCTATAAGAGTTTATTGATCAGGTCAAAAAGATCTTGAATATGATAGGTGTTTGGCCAAATGAAAAGGTGGAGTTGGCGGCGTACCAACACAAGGGGGTATAAAGGTATGATTAATGGAAGTATGAGAAGAAAATTGGTAATGTGGTGCTTTGGAAAGTGTTTATATTGGCTTTCCGTGATTAATTTTTCCCTCTTGAGCTTAGGAAAGCTAAGTAGGTAGAGTTCATGAACTTGAAACAAGGTGCTATGAGTGTGAGGGAGTATGCCATCAAGTTTAATCAACTTTCAAAGTATGCTCCTCATCTGGTGATTGATCTTAGATCTAGGATGATTAAGTTTGTGATAGGGGTGTTTGACTTGGTAAGTGAAGAATGCCAGTCCGCCATGCTAATTAGTGACATGGGCTTGTCTCTATTGATGACCTATGCATAGCAAATGGAGGAGGAGAAATTAAGGAACAGGGGGGGCATGAGGCCAAGAGGGCCTGATTTAGGAGTAAATTCCAAAAGGGTACTACATTTCATCAAGGACAAAGTCCTTCTCATACTATTAATAAGGGGTTTGCCAATGACTTTCCTAGGCCTCAAGGTGTTGATGATGTAGCTCCTATTGATGTATTCCCTAAATGTGGAAGGAGGCATGGAGGCCCATGCTTGAAGGGTTCTAATGCATGCTTTGAATATTGGGAACTTAGTCACAAGAAGGCAGATTATCCAAGAAACTGTGGCAAGGGCAGTGGTGCAAATACGATTCCATTGGGTAGAGATTGTCCTCAAGGTGGTACCCTGAGGTATAATCAGTTTTATGTTCTACATGAGAGGCAAGGGGTTGGTGAGGTTTCCAATGTTATTACTGGTATGTTGTAAATCATTGACTTTGATGTATATGCTTTGATTGATCCGTGTGCCACCCTTTCCCTTGTTACCCTTTTTGTTGCTAAAAAGTTTCATGTTGACCACGAGTTGTTGCATGAGTCATATAAAGTGTATACTCCTATTGGTACCTCTATTGTTATTAGGAAGGTTTATAGGAGTTGTCCTATTTGCATTTTGCATAAGTTGTTTCCTTGTAATCTTGTTGAATTAGACATAGTAGATTTTGATGACATTCTTGGGATGGATTGGTTGCATGCCTACTATGCTTCTATTGATTGCAGAACCTATAGGGTAAAGTTTCAATTCCCTACTGAACCCATCCTTGAGTGCAAAAGTCAAGATGTGATGGTCAAGGGTAGACTCATTTCATGCATTAAAGCTCAAAAGTTGATCTCTAAGGGGTGTCTATATAATAAGTTCCTTAATGTCTTCCCAAATGACCTTTCTAGTCTCCCTCCCAAAAGGGAGATAAATTTTGGTATAGACCTCATCCCCGATATTCAACCTATCTCCATTCCGCCTTACCCTATGGCTTTGGCAGAGTTAAAAGAGTTAAAAGAGCAATTGAATGATTTGTTGGAGAAGGCATTTACTAGACCTAGTCAATCACCTTGGGGTGATCTGGTGTTATTTGTGAAGAATAAGTATAGGTTACTTATAATGTGCATTGACTACCAGTAACTTAATACGGTCACCATCAAGAATAGGTATCCTCTTGAAAGGATTGACTATCGACCAATTGCAAAGGGCTAGCTTCTTCTCTAAGATTGATATTTGGTCCAAGTATCATCAAGTGAGGGTGAGGGAGTGTAGTGTTCCCAAGATGGCCTTCCGATTTAGATATGGGCCTTATGACTTTGTTGTGACATCATTTGGGTTGACTAATGCAACTGCCATCTTCATGGACCTAATGAATAGGGTCTTCAAACCTTACCTTGAACCCTTTGTTATGGTTTTCATTGATGATATTTTGATCTATTCACATAGTAGAGAGGAGCATTTAGGGCATTTGAGGGTTATGTTGCAATGATAAAGGGAGGAGAAATAATATGTCAAATATGACAAGTGTGAATTTTGATTTAAGGAGGTTGCATTCTTGGGTCATGTGGTATCGGGGGATGGTATAAAAGTGGATCCTGAGAAAATAGATGTGATTAGAAATTTGTCTAGAGCATTAAGCCCATAGGATGTTAGGAGCTTCTTAGGACTAGCAGGTTATTATAGAAGGTTTGTGAATAGGGTATCCTCCATTACTTCCCCTATGACAATATTAACTCAAAAGAAGGTTACGTTTGTGTGGACCGATAAATGTGAGAGTAGCTTCCAAACATTTCAAGATAAGCTTGTGGCCACTTATATATTGACACTACTAGATGGGATTGAGGGATTTGTGGTGTATTGTGATGCCTCCTGAGTTGGTTTGGGTTATGTGTTGATGCAAAATTATATTGTCATAGGTTATGCTTCTAGACAACTCAAGGAACATGAAAGCAACTACCCTACCCATGATCTAGAGTTAACCGCGGTTGTGTTTGCATTAAAGATTTGGCATCACTACTTATATGCGGTGCACGTGGATGTGTTCTTTGATCATAAGAGCCTCCAATATGTCTTCATTCAAAAGGATCTCAACTTGAGGGAAAAGATATGGGTAGAATTTCTTACAGACTATGATATCAGTGTGGACTAATATCCGGGTAAAGCAAATGTGGTGGCGGATGCTTTGAGTAGGGTGTCTATGGGTAGCCTAGCTCATGTTCATGGTGGTGATAGGGAGATGGCTAGGGAGGTTCATCAATTGATTTGATTGGGGTTAGGTTTGAAAAGGTTTGTCATGATGGTGTTGTTACTATTGATGGGCCTATGTCTTCATTGGTTGATGAGGTGATAGAAAAATAAGATCTTGACACCTCCTTACTTGAATTGAAGGCCTTAGTGAAATAGGGTAAAGTGGAGGTTTTCTTTCTAGGGGAGATAGGGCCCTTAGGTACCAAGGTAAGTTATGTGTGCCTTGCATTGATGGTCTGAGGGAGAAGATCATTGATGAGGCCCTGAATTCATCTTATTCAATCCACCTCAATTCTACCAAAATATATAGAGACCTAAGGGACGTATATTGGTGGGGTGGAATGAAGAGGGACATTACCCAATTCGATTTTGATTGTCGTAGTTGTCAACATGTCAAAGCCGAACATTAAAGGCTGGGTGGCCTAACCCAAGATAAAAAGATTCCCACTTGGAGTGGGAGGTGACTAATATGGATTATGGTTGGGGGTTGCCAAAGATTAGAAAAGCATTTTATTCCATTTGGGTGGTGGTTGATAGGATGACGAAATTGGCTTCCATTTTGACAAGTTAAGACAACATACAGGGTGAAGAGTGTGCAAGATTATATATTATGAGTTAGTAAGGTTACGTAAGGTTCCTTTGTCTATCAAATTGAATCGTGGTTCACAATTTACTTCACACTCTTGGAGGTCTTTTCAAAGGGGTCTTGGTACAAAAGTTCGCCTTAGTACAACCTTTCATCCTTACACAGATGGCCAAGATGAAAGGACAATTCAAACACTTGAAGATATTCTTAGGGCATGTGTATTGAAGTTGAGGGGTAGTTGGTATGACCATCTTCCTTTGATTGAGTTTGCCTACAATAATATCTACCACTCTAGCATTGGTATGAATCCTTTTGAGGCTATTTATGAGAGACGTTGTAGATCGCCGGTTGGTTGTTTTGTGGTTGGTGAGGTGGCTTTGTTAGGATTAGATCTTGTTATGGAGGCCTTTGAGAAGGTTAGGATGATTAGGGAGAGATTGAAGATAGCCCAAAGTCTTCAAAAATCTTATGCCGATGTTTGAAGAAGAGACCTTGAATACAAACAGGGTGATTAGGTTTATTTGAATGTTTCTCCAATGAAAGGTGTGGTCAGTTTTGGTGAAAAGGAGAAGTTGATTCCAAGATATGTTTGTCCTTATGAGGTCTTGAAGAAGGTTGGCAAGGTAGTGTATGAGTTGAAGTTGCCTATTGAAATGAATTTAGTTCACCCGGTGTTCCATGTCTCTATGTTGAGAAAATGTATTAGTGATCCTAATGCTACTGTGCCTCTTGATGTTGTAGGTATCGTTGAGGATAACTTGACTTATGAGGAGACTTCAATTTAGATTTTTGATAGGCAAGTAAAGTGATTATGGAACAAAGAGGTGGCATCCATTAAGGTCCTTTGGAGGAACCAACAAATTAAGAGTGCTACTTAGAAGGCCGAAGTGGACCTATAAAAGTGGTATCCTTATCTTTTTGACTCCACTCAAGCCTAAGGTATAAGTTCTAAGTCTACTATGTGATTTCAAGTCTTGTATTTTAGCTCATATATCATTCATATGCATTCATCTTTAAGTTGGGAAGTTTTTAATGATTTCACACTTATGTTGAAATTTTTAAAATGGTGTTTAAAAGATAATGTTGCATTCGTATTAGGGCTGATTTATTTATGATCAATCTTATCCTCTACGTCTCTTTTACATTTAGGGACAAATGTTCCCAAAGGAGAGATATTGAAATGAAAATAAAAAGTGCTTGAAAACATGCCTTTGAATGCCCAGAATTTTAAATTCCATATATCTCAAAATCCTTCATTATTTTAAAAATTGAATTCATATTCTTGTTCAGGTGGGCAACATTAGGTAAAAAAGGGTCTAACCCCGATTTAAGAATGAAAGATTTTCAATTATAATTTTTCAAGGTGCGAATTATAGAGAGGAATCCATGACCCCCAAGCAGCCCACCTTTGTGTTAGAAAGTGTCTGCTTTTTTAGTTCGGTCCAAGACTCGTAAGTCTTGGGCCTAAGTGTTCCCAAACATGCTTTTATCTATACTTAATCATATTTCACCCTGATATTATCCTAAACATCTTCCAATATACACTCAAACACTTAAACATATTTTCACACCCCAAATTCAAGTCTCTAACCCTCATCCGGAAGTAAGCTTTTCCTTCAAGGTTCTTCTCTAAGCTTCAAATGTCCATCTCCAATCTTCACCATGTTCATCTCCAATATAAGGTATTTTTGTTTCTTTTATACATTACATTCACCCATGATAACCAGGCCTCTTTTTACTCAAATTGGATGATTTAAAGTTAATTTAGAAATAGGTCTTGCTTATTATGAAATTCACTACACACTATGTTAAAGCTATGTAAAGTTGTGATTGTTCTGCTATATTTTGAGCTATAAATCTTTGATCCACCATAATATTTGGTAAGCTCTTTTGATGTATGTTACTTTAGGGTGTTGCAAGGTGTTTATTGGTGGTTTTACAATGGATTATTTTGCATGATTTCATCTCTATATTTCGTGATTTTATACTAGCATTACACACTCTCTAAGTGTTTGAAAAAATGTCCGGATGTGTTTTCTTGAGGAGTTGAAGGTCCAATGCTTGAGTTATATATGATTGACTTTATGATGATGAAATAAATTTATGTATATGATATACTCTATATAAAGTGTTGCATTAGACCATACCCGATCCGGGGGGACAAAAGCCCGGATAACCAAGGTGGGGTTTTGTACTCATCAATCGAGGTGTTTGTAATCATCAACCATGTGAGGGGTTTGTACTTCACGACCGTGGTGATACGGTGTGATTATAATAAAATATTTGAGGGCTTTGAACCATACCACCGGTGTGATGGGGTGAAACTATCATCAACCAACCGAGGGGTTTGTTCCTTGGAACTCTTGGTTGGTCTCTTCTACAGATATGATATCCTAAATGAGAATGAGATACTTAAGTATGTTTTACTTATACATTAATCATACATGATATATCTTTATATTATGACTATTGTCTATTATTATGCATTTTGACTATGACGCTTAATTCTTGTTGTATTGCATCCTACTTAGCACATTCAAACGTGCCCAAGTTGATCATCCTCTTCGTCCACATGGCTAGTTTGATACTACTCAAGCATTTTAATGAGTCCTCCACTTATGGTACCTTAGTCTATGTTGCTCTAATTATTTATTGAGACATTCCTCTTTATTGTTTATTTTGACTATGAGGGTAAGCCCGGTTGCTTTGTCTTGGCCCCCGCTCGTACCTATGCATAAGTGGTGTTTGTTGGACAAGTTATGTATCTATGATATGAGCTTGACTCTTGTCTCTTTATTATGATTATATGCAAGCTTTTACCTTAGTCCCGTTGCCCTCTATTCTTAGTTTTTTCTATTATTTATATGTTTTCGCGACCAATGATTTATAATGACGAGTTAAGAGGCTTGTTTGGGGATCTTTTTGGTACTCTATTCGCTGTGTCACGTCTAAGCCCTAGGCTTGGGTCATGACAGTTTTTAAGTGGAACCCTCCCTTGAAATCCCTCAACTTAACCATAGAAGAACCCTTATTTGGATCCAGGACACCTCTACGACACCCTACATGGTTTATGAATTGCACACAAGCTATGGAAGGTTCCTTAACTTTTTCAAATGGCTTTTTAAGCAATGTTAAGGCCTCCCAAGGTACGAGTCTTTACATTATTTTCCCCTTGGTAACAGTTGTCCTTCAAATGAGCTAGAATAAGGCTTGGATAGCTAGATTCGAACATGAAACAACCCAACATGAATAAACAATGCATATGAACTTTTCAAATAGTGACATTATTAAAGCCATGATAAAATATCATTCAAATTAGTTTCAGATACATGTATGCATGTCATGACATGAAAACCTAGAAATGAAGAGATTTAGACCATTTGAATAGGAATAACCTAGTACCTTAGGCTTGAGTAGATTGGAATAGATAGGGATTGTCAAGACCCAATCCTAGGGTCTAGACGTGACACGACAAATAAAAGCCAAAGGGACTCCAAATAGGCCACTTGGCATGTCAATCACATTTCCTTGGTCGCGGAAGAAAGATAAGGGACAATAAGAGATATAATAAAAAGGAAATTGGGACTAAGGGAAGTCGTGAAATTCATAAAAGCATAAAAGAGTCAAGCTCATAGCATAAGTACAACATAGTATCCAACAACACTTCTAACATGGAATAGAGCAGGGACCAAGACACTTTTCGGGCTCACCCTCATAATAACAAATGTTGAACATAATGAAGGCTCAAAATAGTAAGCGCAATATATAGTGTCCTTGGACTTAAGGACTCACGAATGCTTATCTCCGAAGTACCAAACTAGTCACGTGCTCGATAATCAAAAGGAGCTCTGATTATATCATGACCCAAGACTAGAGCCTTGATGTGACATAGCTAATAGGCAACTCGAAATGACCCCAATCAAGACTTTTAACATATCATTACACATTCATGGTCACATAAGAAAGAAAAAAATAATGAGATAGCAAAAAAGGGATACGGGGTTAAGGGACATCCTTCATATCACAAAACATCAAAGAGTCAAAGGGAGTCAAGCTTTTACTATCATTACATAACTTGTCCAAAAACACCTCTAAACCTAGAACTTAGCGGGGTCTTAGACAAGCAACCAGGCTAACCCTCATAGTCAAAGCATATAATAAATAAACAAGAACCTGTACATAGCCTAAATCAATAGAAGTATGTCCTCGAAGTAGAGGACTTATGAACTTGCTTTGAGAGATATCACACTAGCCACGTGGTGAAAGAGGATGATCAAGTGGGGCTCCAGTTCCTACATGGTAACATCACATAGGCATAGAATATGTGTTAATATGTTTGATATACTAAGAATGTAAGATGCAATGCAACAATAGATAAGCAACATAATCAAAATAGAAAATTAAGCAATAGATGATCATATAATAATATGGCATGCATGAATAATACTTGAAGTAAACATGCTTATATATGGAATATATTACCTGTGTTAGAATAGACCATCATCATAGAACAAACATCTTAGTACTTTAAATCTAAGGTAGACCACCCCTTAGAAGTGATTAAGGTACCAACCCATTAATTAGTTAACAGATATGACCACCCTCTGCCAGAAGTAATTGAGGTACCAACCCCTAGATTGGTTGATCGCTTACCACCCCTATCTGAGGCGAATAAGGTACCAACTAATCAATTGGTTGACGGACATGACTACCCTCTGCCGGAAGTGATTGAGGTACTAACCCCTCAATTGGTTAATGACTTACCACACCCATCTGAGGTTATTGAGGCTTCATCCCTCAATTGGCTATGGTCAACTCACAACACAATAGATACTTCTCATGAAATTGAAACATACATATCACTCTTTCATCATCATAAAGTCACTTAACTCACATTCCAAGCATTAGGCCTTCAACAACTCAAGATACATAAATCGGACATTTATCAAACCTTTGGTCGGTGTGCAATGGTAGTATAAAATCATGCAATTTAAGAGGGAAATCGTGCAAGTAAATTCAATGTAAAACCACCCATTAACACTTGTTAATACCCTTATGCAATATAAATCAAAAGATATCATCAAATCTCAAGATAGATTTAAGATTCATAGCTCAAAACACGCATAAACTGTCACACATTACAATACACCAACAAAGTTCATTGTCAAATTCATAAGAGAACAGCCATATTTAAAATCAACTTAAAAATATGTAATTTAAGTAAAATGAAGCTTGGGAACCATGGGTGAAAGGACCCAATAGTTGAAACCCAAATACCTTAACTTTGGAGAATTATTTGTTGAAGAACGGAAATGGAGACTTGAAGCTTGAGTGAAATCCTTAAGATTTGGATGAGTTTTGGGACTTGAAATTTGGGGTAAAATATTTGTCTATGTGTTTGAGAGAGTATTGGGGAATGTGTTGTATGATATGAAGGTGAAATATGGCTAAGTATAGGTATTATGACACATGGGAATACATACTCCCAATACCCAAAAGTCTTGGATGGAACTTAAATAAACTGCACAAAAAATAACACTGTGGCACGCCCTAACCGCGTCGCATTAGGGACGCGCACAACTCTCTAGAATTTTCATTTTTGAAACTTGACTTAATGGCAATTAGGGCATTCAAATATAAACTTGGCTATGTATTTCGTAATACCACTCCACCAATATACCTCTCTCAAGTATCGATACATCTTTGTGGATCCTAGATGTATAAAATAAGGAGAGATATGGGCTTCTCTCAGAATCACCTCATTAAGGACATCAACATTAACAATACACATTAGGTCTTGGTATCAAATACTCCATCTTTCCCTTAGGAGAAAATCTCTATCTTTTTTGAGCAACCAACTTCTTGAACTCAACCAATGACGGATCTTAGCCTTGTTTTGCTTTGACATTAACAAACACAGAAGGTTCTGCCAATTTGTGAAAGTGAATGCTACCATTATTAAAATCAGCCTATATTACACCCACTCTAGCCAAATGATGCACATCCTTGCCTCATCAACATGAACCACAATACCCATAGATAGTTTACTAAAGGCATCAGCTATAGTATTTGTCTTGTTGGGATGATATTGTATGCTCATATCATAGTTTTTAAGAAGTTACGACCATCTCCTTTGCCTTAAATTTTGATCTCTTTGGGTGAACACATATTGTAAGATCTTGTGATCAGTGAATACATTAATATGAACCTTGTAAAGATAATGTCGCCAAATCATCAAAACAATCACCAGAGTCACCAATTCAAGATCATGAGTTGGATAATTTATTTCATGAACCTTCAGCTATGTAGATGCATAAGCTATCATCTTTCCATGTTGAAAAAGTGAACAGCCTAAACCAACCTTATAGGCATCACCATGTACCATAAATAGAGGTAGAAAATTAAGCCAAAACATAAGCAAACTACCCAACCCCCTATAATTTTATCAGTTGGGTTCAGTATGATTTAGAATTGGTCTAATTTTTAGCCGAATATAACTTATCCAATTATACAATAATTCTGAGTAGAGCATAATCAGATTCTCACTTCATTCCAATGTATTATTTATTCTGTATGTTCAATGCTACTTTTAAATTAAGTGGGTTAAATCGGGTGGGCCATGACCTAATCTAAATTGTAGTGCATTTTAGCCTAACCTATTTGACCCCAAAGTGTATTCGGGCGGGTCAAGACCCAACTCAATATTTAATGTATCCCATTTTAACCTCCCCAACTTCAACCCAACCCTCCCATTTGACAACCCTAACCATAAATCCATCTAATCCATCTAGTAGAATTAGAACATGAACCGATGTAAGCAGATCCTTCAAAGTATGAAATCTTTTCTCACACTCATCTTTTTATACGAACTTGACCTTTTTAGTTAGCTTAGTCAATGGTGAAGTAGCAGATGAAAAACACTTGACAAATATCCAATAATAATAAGCTAACACAATAAAACTCTGAATATTAGAAGTCAATAAAGGTCTAAGCCAATTCTTCACAGTTTTAATCTTCTTTGGATCCACTTCATAGGTTCACATGACAAAGAAAGGACACCTCATCCAACCAAAACTCAAATTTACTAAACTTAGCAAATAATTTCTTATCCCTTAATGTTTGAAGAATCAACCTGAAATGATCAGTATGGTCTTGTTCACAGTAACGGTCCCAAAAGTGCCCGAAAATATGCCTCGGAAGTACCCAGAATCGTGATTTCCATATATCTAAAAATTCATTCATTATTTGAAAAACTTGACTTCATATTCTTTTTTAGGGGGTCAATTTGAGTGGGAAATGTGTCTAGCCCAAATTTTCGAGCAACCATATCAAAATCCAAAAATCAGAAAAATAAAAAATTTAGGAGAGTCTACTTTGAAGGGGCATTTCTCTTAGCACATAAACAATTGGGTAGCCCATGACCTACCAAATCAAATCCCTTTTAATTATCTTTCCAACAATTTGGTTTCACCACATTCTAAGATTGGATGAAGGATTTATGCCCATTTTTATAGAACTAATTTGTGCCAAAAATATAGATTATAGTGGGGTTTTTGTGTAGCCTCCGCGACATGCCCCTATTATTTTTGGTGGCTGTTTTAATTACTTTGGTCCAAGACTTATAATTCTTAGGCCTAAGGGTTCCCACACTTGAAAATACAAATACTTAGCCTTATTTCACCCTCATATCATCCTTAAATTCCCTAATATCCTCTCAAACATTTAGACTCGTATTTCGCCCTAACTTTAAGTCCCAAACTCAAGACCAATCTTAAGGATTTCATCAAAGATGTCATTCAATTGTCAAGTCTCCATCTTCAATCAAGTATTCTCCAAAGTTAAGGTATGTGGTGTTGAACCATTGTGTCCTTTCACCCATGGTGCCTAAGCTTTTTTTTACTAGTATTGCATGATTTAAAGTTGATTTTAAATACAGATCTTGTACATTAAGAAATTTACTATGCAGTGATTTGAGTTCATGAAATTATGGTTGCTTTAGCATGTTTTGGGCTCTAAATCTTGGATCTAAAGTAAGAGTTGATGAGAGATTTTGGTGTATATGACTTAAGGGTATTGCAAGGTTTTGATTGGGGGATTCACAATGGATTTTCTTGCATGATTTTATCTCTAAATTTTATGGTCTTTTACCCCTATTACTCGCTTCCTATTACTCACTCGCCAAGTGTTTAATAAAATGTCCAGCTAGGGTTTCTTGAGGAATTGATTGTCCAATGCATGACTTATGAGTTTAATGGTGTTATAATGATTATAGGATGATGAAATAATGATGGAATGCTGATGATATGACTGTTTGCATGTTATGTATAATGAGGCGAGAAAGTATAGGTATGTGATGACTTTGTGATGATGATAGGGATGTCTATATGAGTTGTTTTTATGGAGAAGTACCTATGGTGTTGCATGTTGTTGTTGAGTTCTTATGTTTGTTATGTTCTTGGAAAAATGAGTAGTTCTTTCTTGATGATTTGAATGTAATGGTTTGATGAGCTAGTTTTATGATTCCTACAGAAAAGACCATGTCGTAAAGTAGAGTATTTAATCATTTCTACTAAAAAAATCATATCGTAAGGTATGGACACCCTATGGAAAAGGCCATGTCATAAGGTAGAATACCTAATTGTGCATACCGAAAAGATTATAACGTAAGGTATGGACATCCCAATGAAAGGGCCACGTCGTAAGGTCAAAAGACTAAAATCTCCCATTGAAAAGATCATATCATAAGGTTTGAACATTCTATTGAAAAGGCCATACTGATAGATAAAATGAATAATGGTTCTTACCCAAATGATGATATTGTAAAGTAGGGAACGTCTTATACTACTTACCAAAAAGGCTATATCGTATGATAGGGGTATTGATAACACTCTCCAAAAAGCTTATACCATAAGGTTAGTGGGCATCATTTGGCCCATTTCATGAAGGTCGGTACAAAGGGGTTTGAGTAGGTTTCTCATATTGAGTTTATATTCCTTGATCATGATTTACTAGTACATTTTACCTTGAGCACTAAGCATACATGCCATATTAATGTTACGCCTATCCTTTGCTTATAATTATGAATTTCAATTATGTAGCCTATGTCTTGGTAGCATTGCATTCCACATACTTAGTATATTCAAACATACTAATGGATACTCTATGCCTATATGATACTACCATAAAGGAACCAGAGCTCGTAGTGATCCTTCTAATGGCTAAGCGAATTATCCAAGTTAGCCTTTGGTGACTCATCCATTCCGGGGACAATGACTATTCTTTTATACTATGTTCTAGGACTATCTTTCTTGTATGTATGCATTAACTAAGATGGTGAGCCTGGTTTCTTATCTTGGCTCCTGTTCTTATCTATGTAGTAGAGGTGTTATTGGTCATGTTATGTATTATGCTTAAGCTTTGACTCACTTAAGATATCCAAGCTATTTAAATATAAGTCTCTATCTCCCTTAGTCCCAATTCCCCATGTTTATGTTTCTTACATTGTTTTATATTGCTTTCGCTACCAAGGATATGTAATTAATATGCTATGAGGCTTGTTTAGGGTTCCTTCGGGTTCCTCATTCGCTAGTCACGTCTAGGCCCTAGGCTTGGGTCATGACAAAGATAGTATCAGATCACTAGGTTAATAGATCCTTAGAGTTAAACAAACCATGTCGATTAGAGTCTTATTCATAGTGGTGTTGTGCACCATAACTATGATTAGGAGGCTATGAGATATTTTAAGAAATGTTTCCCTTCATCATGCACTATGTCATATTTTAAAAGCAAGATAAGGCTTTTCCCTCTAATGAATGTTCTTTGCTTTTTTAGTTGATCATGTCGCTTCGAGGAGGAAGGTGAAAGAAGGTAAGTAGAAGGTTTTGGTTTGGATGGATCTGACTTTCACTATTTCTTCTCTATTATTTTAGTTGATGGTGGGGCTTCTTGTGTGCCCAAGTGATTGTGTGGATCTTTGGCGTCTATTCTCTTAGTTGGGTACATTGTTACGAGAAAGTTCATAGGTTTTGATCTATGTTTGTATTAGATTAGGTCTTACTTTATGGTTTGTTGGATTTGATGTGGTGTATTTTTGATGTTATACTTGGGATTACAGATTTACATGCATATGTATCTCCTTGGTGGTATAGAGGCCCTGAATGCCTAACGATCTCATCTTTGAGTGGGAGGCTGTTAAATGGTAGCAAAATAGGTAGGTCTATTTCCTACCCTAAGATACAATTGGTCTCTAAGGGGTTGCATTTTTTATCTTCTAAGAATTGGAAGTGTTGAACCTAAGTTATTTTGTCTATAGGATTGTTGTTGGTAGTGGATGAGGCTTTGAATGTCCTTTCCGATATTTTGAATTTTGGGGTAGTGTCCTTTGGTTTGACTAATACACCGATTATGCCTATAACTTTCATGAGTAAGATCATTAGTCTCTACTTTAATAGCTTTGTGGTGGTTTTGGTTATAATAATGTGGTTTATTCCCTAAGTAGGTAGTGCATGTGAGTCATTTAAGGGTAGTACTACAAGTTTAAGTAAGAAGGTTGGGTGCTAATAGGAGAGATGGGAATTTTGGTGGTAAGAGGTTCCCTTCCTACGTTGTGTGGTGTCGAGTGATGGTATTAAGGTGGACCTTAGTAAGACGAAGGTAATTGGAGATTAGCCTAGACCTTTGACTTCATCAGATATTAGGAGCCTCTTGGGTTTAGTAGCATATTACCCGAGATTGTGAGTAGGTTCTCTTCTATTGTTGATCCTTTGACTTAGTTGACCCTATGTAAGGCCATGTTGTGACCAACATTTTGAGTAGGGCTATTTAAGAGGTGCAAGAGTTGATATTTCTTGTGTTATTCAATAGTGCTAGTAGGATTCATTCGTATGTGGGTTAATCCTTGATCCCTTCCAATCAATAAGACCCAAAATTATTTTCAAAAAAACCTATGTGAATTTTACTTATTTTAATTTGGTATTTGAATACTATGGTTCCTAAAATTTTATTAATGCATGGTTAGTGTTTATTTGATGATTTTAATGTGATTTAAAACATTATATGAGGATTTACTTTGGTTTCATGAAGTTATAAGTATGAATGTTCTCCTTTGCTATTTCCTCATTGTAAATGTTGACTTTTAAATGGAGTCTTAATTACCTTTGCCATTTCCTCATTGTGTTTAGCATATGCATTCATGTACATGGATTATTTGAAAAATTATGTTATGGGTAAGCCCAAGTTTGTTTTATGGTATGATTTTGATAAAAGGTTGGTTATGACAATCTTGTGATCACATATATGTCTTTAATTTTTGCTCTTTAAGCATTTTGGGTGCTTGCACCATTTTGTATATGTATTGGATATTTCTATGCATGAATATTATGACTATGAAATTATGGTTATGGCATTTGAACATAACTATGAATTGTTATAAATGGTGTTTGGCTTTTAAACCCAATTGTGTATTCAAATGATTTGGAAAATGACTATTGCCTCATCGAATGTATGTACATGCATATTATAAGTATTCTTGTGGTATGAAGAAGTAGCTTGTTGTGATGAGGGCCTTGGGGTAGTTTTGGCTACTTGTATAGCATGTTTCTAATAAGTATAGAACCTGTAAGGTTGTAATATGATGGGTAATGATGGTTGATATATTTAGTCAACTACGATGGGTTAGTCACTTCTCAAAGATTGATCTTTTGTTCTGGTTTGTCCCCAAGTGAGGATGAGGGTATTCAGACTAAGAGTGATCATTTTGAATGTTAGTAGAGTTCTTTGGTTTGCTTATGCATTAGTTGTGTATATGTTTTTCATGAATAGCTTCTTAAAAACCTACCTTGATATATTTATGGTGGTCTCTAGTGATGAGGTATTGATTTGTTTATTGCTTGTAAATTATTTGGGGGTAGTGTTGCAAGTCTTGGATGATGAAGTGATTGGTTGCTAAATATGATAGGTGTGAGTTGAGGATAATAAGAAGGTTGTTAGAACTCCTTAGGGATTATGGTATAAGTGTGCATTGGTTTTTCTGGTAAGGCTAGTATTTTGGTTGCTGCTCTAGGTAGCCTAGTATGTGAGGATAATGGTTGTAAGGAGATTCCTAGTAGAGTCTCTCAGTCAGCTAGAGAGAGAGTTAGGTTGAAGGAAGTTGAGAATAGTAGTATAGTGTTCTTTATGGTTCCACATCTTCTTGGGTTAAGAGGACTAGATTAGGCAAGGCCTTGATTGTGGCCTTATTAGGGTTGGATATTTTGGGTGAGAGAATGATAGAATGGAGGTTGTCTCCCAAGGGGAAGATGGTGGTTATGGTACCAATTAGGTTAGGTGTATTTAAGATTGACAATTGAGTTGAGGATTGTGAGTCCTTATAAAGCGTAAAGGGAGGTTTGTAAGGTTGCATAAGTTTGGTAATTTCCTATAGTAGGGGTATGGATTATCCAGTTTGTCATGCTTCTAGGTCGAGGGGATGTATTGGTGACCCTTGTGCTATATAACTCTTTAGTGTTGTGTGTGAGGTGGAGGATAAGTTGGCTTAGATGGAGGTTCTGCTGGAGATGTTAGATGGATGAGTGGAGAAATTGATTGATTGATAATGATGTAGTGTTCGTCAAATCCCTTTGGAAGAGTTTTCTGTTTGTATGTGTTTCTCAGAGAGCTGGTTCATAAATAGAGAAGTGATATCCATATCTTTCACTCAATTCAAATTTATGATGAAATTGCAAGTCCTTTCTATTATTTCAAGTCCTATGTTTCAGCCCCTATGTCATTCATGTTTAAGTTGGCAAGTTTATGATGATTTTACACTTATGTTGATATTTTGAAAATGGTGTATTATATGTAATGTTGCATTCTTGTTGGGGCTTATTTATTGATGATAACTCTTGTCTTGTACACCTCTTTTACATTCGGGGAAGAATGGTTCCAAGGGGGAGATATTGTAACGACCCCAAAAAGTGCCCGAAAATGTGCCTCAAAAGTACCCAGAATCATGATTTCCGTATATCTAAAACTCTATTCGTTATTTTGAAAATTCAACTTGATATTCTTATTCAAAGGGTCAATTTGAGTGGTAAATGGGTCTAACATGAATTTTTGAGCAACCGTATCAAAATCAGAAAATCACAAAAATCTCAATTTGGGAGGGTCAATATTGAAGGGGCATATCTCTTACCACAGAAAGAGCTAGGTGTCCCACTACTTACCAAATAAAATACCTTTGAATTTTTTTTCCAATGCACTTGGTTTTACCTCATTCTAAGATCGAATGAAGGATTTATGACTATTTTCGTAGAACTTGTTTGTGCAAAAAATACAAATTCCAATGGGATTTTTGCATCGCCTCTGTGATGCGCCCCTATTGTTTTTGGTACCTGTCTTAATTTTATCGATCCAAGACTTATAATTCTTTGGCCTAAGGGTTCCCACACTTGAAAATATATATACTTAGCCATATTTCACCCTCATATCATCCTTAACATTCCCAAATATCCTCTCAAACATTTAGACTCATATTTCACCCTAAATTCAAGTCCTAAACTCTAGATCAATCTTAAGGAGTTCATCAAGGATCTCATTCAAGCTTCAAGTATCCATCTTTAATTAAGGGTTCTCCAAAGCTAAGGTATGCGGTGTTGAACCATTTTGTCCTTTCACCCATGCTGCGTAAGGTTCCTTTTTACTAATATTGTATGATTTAAAGTTGATTTTACATCTGGGTCTTGTGCATTAAGAAATTTACTGCATAGTGATTTGAGTTCATGAAAGTATGGTTGCTTTAGCATGTTTTGAGTTCTAAATCTTTGATCTAATGTAAGATTTGATGAAGGATTTTGCGGTGTATGTCTTGAGGGTGTTGCAAGGTGTTGATTGATGTATTTACTGTGAATTTCTTGTATAATTTCATCTATAAATTGCATGGTCTTTTACCCCTACTACACACCCGCCAAGTGTTTGATACAATGTCCGGCTAGGCTTTCTTGAGGAATTGAAGGTCCAATGCATGTCTTATGAATTTAATGGTGTTGTGATGATTATATGATAATTAAATAATGATGTAATGATGATGATATGATTGTATGAATATGATGTATAATGAGGAGAGGAAGTGCAGGTATATGATGACTTTGTGCTGATGATAAGGATTTCTATATGGGTTGTTTTTATGTAGAAGTACCTATGGTGTTACATGTTGTTGTTAAGTTCTTATGTTTGTTGTGTTCTTGGGAAAAAGAGTAATTCTTTCTTGATGATTTGAATGTAATGGTTTGATGAGCTAGTTCTATGATTACTAATGAAAAGGCTTATAAGGCCCCAAGTTGTCGTTAGGGCATACTGGCACCCTTGCCTATAAGGGTCGGGAGAACCAATCTATATCTATTCGCTTGTATACATATAATAATTAACTTTATATATTTGGCTTGCTTACAACGAGATAAATGGTTATAACACGCTAAAAGGTGATGCGTATAGCTAGGCCATTGGGGTCACGGTGCCTAATGTACGAGATATGACCAAACTTTAGTTTACATAGTCTACAAAGCCTCTAGTCGAGAGAAAGTATCCATAAATATTTGAGACAGGCCCAATCTGAATTAATTGTATAGTATAAATATATAAACTCAAAATATGCACAAAGCTCTGGAACAACCTGGAGCTTGGTAACGGCAGCTGAATGTCCTAAACTCTACTGGAAAGATCTATTCGCACCTGTACCTGCAACATGAAATGCAAGTCCCCCGGAAGGGACTCAGTACAAGATAATGTACTTAATATTTAAGGCAACCAATACTATACATGAAATATATCTCAAATGAAATTATACACTGATTGCGGATAAGAGACCACCATTAATTATATTTTGGGATCAAGTACTTTATGTTCTTTATATTGCTTTACCTTTACTGTAAAATCTGTACTGTAAAAT
>JAOTQJ010162210.1:31017-70470 GCA_025642045.1 Solanum sejunctum | reverse complement strand
GGACATTGAGCTACAAATTCTGCAAGGTCCTTTTTCATGCCTCCCTACCAAAACACTCCCTTCAGGTCATGGTACATCTTAGTTGATCCTAGATGGATTGAATGTTGGGAATAATGGGCTTCTTCCATTATTCTCTTTCTTAACCAATCAATATCAGGCATGCATAATCTATTCTAATAGTACAATACTCCATTTTGTGCAAGGTCAAAGCCTTTTATCACACCCTTAATTACCTTTTCCTTCAGCTATCGTAGAATAGGATCCTCGAACTATTTTTTTTTACTTTTATTACCAATGAAGACTCCGCAACATTATGCATACTAACCCCTTCCTTTGGAGTTTCAAGAAGGCGAACCCCAAAATTGGCTAGCTGACGTAGATCCTTGGATATTCCTTAATTTACCACAACTTGATCACTAGTATTTATGATTGTCTTATGACTCAGAGCATCGACTACCACATTTGCCTTCCCTGGATGGTATAGTATGTCAATGTCATAATTCTTTATTAGCTCTAGCCATCTCTGCTATCTCAAGTTTAGATCTTTCTACTTAAAGATGTACTGCAGGATTTTATGATCAGTATATATGTCAACATGAACTCTATACAAATAGTGGCGCCATATTTTCAGAGCAAATACAACTGTTGCTAGCTCGAGATCATGTGTTGGATAGTTTTTTTCATGTGGTTGTAGCTGTCTGGATGCATAAGCAATTACCCTACCATTCTGCATCAATACAGACCCTAAGCTAATTCCTAAAGCATCACAATACACTACATACTCCTTAGTACCTTCTGGAAGTACTAGTACAGGTGCAGAAGTTAGCTTGTTTTTTAGCTCCTGGTAGCTTCTTTCACGTGCATCATTCCATTGTAACTTGGTTACCTTATGTGTCAGCTTTGTTAGAGGTGCAGAAATAGAAGAAAAACCTTCAACAAACCTCTTGTAATAACCTGCCAAGCCTAAGAAGCTCTGAACTTCTATGGGTATTGTGGGTCTTAGCCAATCTTTCACAGCTTATATCTTTTGTGAATCAACCCTTATTCCCTAATCAAACACAATATGACCCACAAATGCCACTAACTTTAGCCAAAATTCACATTTATAAAAATTGGCATATAACTTACGATCACGAAGAATCTGTAACACCTGTCGCAAGTGATCTGCGTGGTCCTCTTCTGATCTTTAATATTCCAAAATGTCATCTATAAATACTATCACAAAAACATCAAAAGAATGGCCTGAATACCTTGTTCATAAGATACATAAAAACTTATGGTGCATTCATTAGCCCAAATGACATAACAAGAAATTTAAAATGACCATAGAGTGTTATGAAAGCTGTCTTGGGTATATCTTGCTCCTTCACCCTCACTTGGTGATAACCTGATCTCAAATCAATTTTTGAAAAGCATTTGGCACCCTGTAGCTGATCAAATAAATCATCAATCCTGGGGAGGGAATATTTGTTCTTAATTGTCACCTTATTCAATTGTTGATAGTCGATACACATTCTCAAGTGTCCATGCTTTTTGTGTACAAATAACACTAGTGCACAAAAGGGAGACATACTAGGTGTTATAAAACCCTTATCTAGTAAATCTTTTAATTGCTCATTTAATTCATGCATTTATGCTCGGGCCATTCTATATGGATGGACAAAAATAGGTTAAGTGCCTGGAAGCAAGTCAATACAAAAATCTATTTCTCGTTCAGGAGGTAAGCCTGGGTGTTCTTCAGGGAACACATCAACAAATTCATTTACTACTGGAACTGACTGAAGAGTTGGTAATTCAGTCTCCATGTCCCTTACTCTAACTAAATGACATATATAACCCTTAGATATCATCTTTCTGGCCTTAAAGTAAGAGATAAAATTACCTTGTGGCGCCCCAACATTGCCTTTCCATTCATGAATTGCCTCATTTGGCAAATGGAAGTACACCATCTTAGTTCGGCAATCCACAGTGGCATAACAAGAAGCTAACCAATCCATACCCATTATAACATTAAATTCTACCATTTTTAGCTCAATGAGGTCAGCCAATGTGTCACGGTTACAAACAGTTACTACACAGTCATAATAAACTCTTCTGGCCATAATAGATTCACCAGTTGGTGTAGTCACTTCAAATAGTTTGTTCAATAATTTGGGCGTTCTCTTAAGATTTCTTCAACTAGTGGAGTGATGTATGATAGAGTAAAACCAGGGTCAATTAATGCATATACATTATGTGAAAAGATGATCAATGTACCTATGACCACATCAAGTAAAGCTTCCAAATTCTGTCGACTCACCAGTGCATAAGTGCGATTCTGGACCCCGCTAGCGCTAGATGTCCCTCTAACACCTCTACCAGGACCCATAGGTGCTTGTTGACCCCTACCTGCTGGAGGAACTGATGATGATGATGCAATAAATAACCCGGTAGATTGTGCCATACCACCCATATGTCTCCTTAGGCAATCCCTTATCAGGTACCCTGGCATACCACACAAATAGCAAATATCTATCCCAGCATGACATATCCCAAATGACTCCTTCCATACTGTTTACAAGGCTGCCTAGGAGTCATTGATTGGCCTGCCGAGTAACCCATTGCACGGGCACTTTGCCCTTCACCTCACTGACCAAACTGATTACTTTGAGCCCCTTGAAGTTGTGGTGGAGCACTGGTTGTAGAGTAGGACGATGATAGTCTAGGCGGTCTATTAGAAAATTGAAGCCTAAAATAACTTTGTGGTGGTGTAAACTGCCCTGTAGATCTGGCTCTTTTGGCCTGCCCCCTTTCTAACTCTTATGCCTTTCTCCTCTTTCTCTGATCCTCTAATTTCTTAGCAAAAGCCTGCATTCTTGCTATATAGATATCTTTATTCAGGGAAGCAATAGTGCTGTCTCTAACCAAATATGTATCCAACCTATCTACATATCGGTGAACCCTATCTGCCATTGTAGCAACTATATTAGGACCATATCTTACCAGGGAATTAAATTGAAGGCTACACTCCCTCACACTTATATTCCTTGATGGAGATTCAGCAATTGATCTGTACGGGCCTCTCGGATCTCCAATGGCAAATAATGGTCAAGAAATGCCTCTTTGAATTCTTTCCAGGTAGTTGGAGGTGCATCTATACCCTTAGATTATTTCAAAGCTTCATACCACAATATAGCAACACCCTTCATCCTATATGTCGCTACCTTGACAACTGTTGTACCAACCACGTGCATAACATCCAAAGTACGCTGAATCTGATCAATAAAGTCCTGGGGGTCTTCATTAGGATCTGACGCAGTGAAGGTTAGAGGGTCCAAATTTAGAAAATCACGTATCCTGGTAGCAGCTACCCTATTTGTACCACCTGTACCCATAATTGGACCTTCCTGCCTTTGACCTTTACCAACAACTATATGGGGAAATAGCTAAACTGCATTTCTCAGATCCTGTACTGTAGCATCAACAGGTGGTTCTTGGGGAATTTCATTGCTCTCTGGTTCATTAGGAACTAGAGGAGTTAGAATTGTCTGTGACAAGGACTCCTCTCGAATTTCATCTTGTTGTCTCACCTGGGTGGGTATACCAACGACCACCTCTACTGCCTTCCCTTTACCTTTGTTTTTTCTTATATCAGGCATACTTGCTGTATAAAATAATTTTGGGGTTAGACACAATCAACCTATTACAGTTTGCTCTATGGCACGATCTAAAGAATGAAAAGAAGTAAAACTCCTAAATGCCACGTAGCCTCTTGCTTATAAATGTGGTGCACAACATATCGATAAATAAGATTCTACATAGACATGGCTTTGTAGACTCCCTAGGATAACCTGCTTTGATACCACTTCTGTCATGCCCCAATATCCCATAGGGCGGACTAGCACCCGTTACCGATAAGGCTCATGAGAACAAACCTGTAACTATATGCGTTCTATACATATTATAAGATGTTTCCACGTTTGACATGTATTTAAGAAGATAAACAGTGATAACAAGCCAAAAGGAAAAGCATATGACTAGGCCAATGGGGCCATGCTATCTAAAGTCCGAGACAGGACTTTACTATACTTTACATAGTCTACAAAGCCTCTAATAAAGAATAACATCTGGCAAGGGTTGGGGCAGGCCCCGCTTCAGCAAACTGTGCAATAAAATCATGTAAGCTCTAGACATGTACAAAGCCACGAAGAAACCTGGAGGTTGATGACAACAGCTGAATATCCTGTACTCCTATTGGGGAGATCTACCAGCACCTGTGCCTACAACATGAAATGCAGGTCCCCCATAAGGGACGTCAGTACGGGATAATGTACTGAGTATGTAAGGTAGGATATGTTATATATAAAGTAACAACACAAATGAAACCATGCATCTGTGGAAGATCAGGGACTACCCTTAGTCATGCTATGAAAACAAGTTATGTCTGTTATATCACTTTACCTTTACTGTAAAATCTGTACTATAAAATTTGTGCAAAGCTGTAATCAAATGACCAACCGATTAGTGGTAAAGTATATCGGGATCGTCCCTATGCTAGGTTCTCTCTGAAACCCCTAAGGCTCCACCTATCAACTGTATTGGGATCGTCCCTATGCTAGGTTCTTTTTGTACCCTCTCGGGCTCCACCCATCAATTGTATTGGGATCATCCCTATGCTAGGTTCTTTTTGAACCCCCTCGAGCTCTACCCATCAACTGTATACTGTATCTTTCAATTACCTTTGAGATGATTCTTTTAGTGGACATAATATTGGAGCTGTAGGGCTGTATAGTTAACATGTGACATCTGGATAATCACACAAGACAACATAACAATGAAAAGAGTACATTACGTAAATAATAAAATGCATATGAACTGGAACAACTTGTGAACTTTATTCCCTAACAAGAACTCATGTAAATTGGTATCCAAACATGTATGCAGTTTTAAAGGTGATTATGTATGGAATCATGTGAACCTATACAAGAGTGGAGATATGGTTAATAGTTGTCTCGGAGTTGGTGAATGCCTTTATGTACCAAGGAGAGAGCTATGTTTCATGCCAAGTGATACGAAATCAAGTAACCTTACATAGCTTGTTCTATGACCTTGTTACTATCTCGAGATAACCTTCCCTTTCTCCAATTACATATCTACAACATCATAGAGGATAAAACTAGCATTATTAGCCAATAGATACACTTTGGCATCCCAATCACATAAGAAAACAATACATGGGCAGCAAGTGGGTGTTTATAAACCCGTTTTTATTCCTTTACCCTTTCCGTCCCTAATTGTATTTTCCAGTACACATTAGCATGTACATATCATGTATAGCCTATTTTAAGTCTATAACAGCCTTACAATAGCCCAGAAAGCAGAACACATCACAATTCCACACAATGTAAAAACGAACAGCATAACCTTACCTTCCTTCGCTACATTTCGATGTTGATAACTCCAAACCTATTCCAACTTTAACCAAACTGTTCCATAAAAATTTACACATATACGCAGGCCTCAAATAGTACTATAACATCACTTAAGAAGTCATGAAGGACGTGAGCTAATAGCTTTACATACAACAGCCCGCAAGTTTCAATCAATGTGACACTTAAGATAACTCGATAAAACGCACTTGTTAAATGAAACCAAAATCAGGGCAGCAACCTTAGGGTGATGTTTGTAACTCAAACCAAGTTAACAAAACCAAGTTCTATTCATAGTATAACTTAAAAACCATAGAGAAATAACCAAAACAAAAAGGAAAAGGTGCAGCAACATTTTGCACAGAATCTGTCCAACCAATTTCAGCTAGTGTAGCAAGATTCTATTCCTTGTTTCTCATGATAAAACAATACTAAACACATAAATATAATTACTTACCTTTGTCTTAAAGGTGTATATGCTCCTTAAGAACCCTAAATAAGTCATTTGGCTGCTTCACAAAGTTGAGAAATGTTGAGAGGAAACTTAGAGACCAAATCTTTTTTGTGTGTGTTCAAGTGAACAATCACTTGTGGAGCAGCTTTGGAACCCTTTATATAGGGATATTTTGCAGACTCTCTCTTGAATGTTTAAACATAATATACCACACATAATCAAGTTGCTTTCCCACCATCTTGGCGCTCATATTTGGGCCTTTTTGGAGCACCAACTTAATGGACTTGGGCTGCCTATTTTCAGCTTTCACTTAGTTTTGGGCCCAATTTGCTAAGTGTATTGTGATGTCTTTAGGACCTTTTTATTATACTTCTTGGGCTGAAAATATAGCCCATTTATGGTACTAAAATATCGGCCAAAGTTATACCCTTAACACAAACCTTATTCATAATCGAACTTAGACAAATTTGACACCGAGCCTCATCTCCGTTTAACTAGAGATTTTGAGCTTAGCAAGTAGGTGACTCACCTGCTAGCTTCTAAGTCCTACAAGCACCTCAATCTTTTTACTTCATTTAAGACCGTAATCTCCTTAATTCAATACGAAACATGTATACACTCGACCCTCTTAAGCGTTAGATGCACATATAGCCCATTAACACCAAATTGAAGCACTTTTGAAAATTATCACTAGTTTGACCAAATGATGTCTTGCTTGATTTCCATTATACTAGTATTGTAAGGTGTGAGTTGTTATAGAGAATAGTGGCCCTAGTGAGTGGGGGTTGGTCATCAGCGGCCTCTGCCTCTGTGGATAGAAGAGGAGCAAAAGAGGAGTGTAAAGTAGGAGAGAAAGAAGTAATACTTGCATCAGTGCCCAACTCTGTAGAGCCATACTCGAGGGACTCAATATCAATAACCAATATTTTTCCAGTCGTCTTCTTCCTAGACCTATCTTTTTTATCCCTCAAGAACGTAGCCTTTATCTGCTGGATATCAGTGGATGCCAATGAAGTCACCTCTACATCAGCCTTTTTGTTCTTCAAAACTCCGGCTTGCCTACATAAGGTTATGATGAGACTTAGAAATGGCAGAGAGATATGTTCTTGTTTTGAACTGGTGTGGATATTTGTAGCAATGATTGATTTAAGGTTCAACTTTTTGCGGTCAATGATGCAACCAACTAATGCAACTTTGGCATGGCAAAGTATCAATTTATTCTGTGAAGGCATGAAATTGCTAACAATGAATCCAAAACAAAACCGTGCTGGTATGTTCAACCTTTTCTTCTCAATAATTGCTCACTCTTTTAACCACTAGAGAGCTGAAATTGTAATTAACTAGGCAATACATGCTTTGATGTATCAAAAGTTTGGAGCTGCATCATGTCATTCACTTAGCTCTGACTCTGGAATTTGCAACCCACAATATCAGTAGCTTTAGTCGCACCACATAGAACTTGCATACTTCGCACCTCTACAACATCTAGAGGTTTTAACACAATTGGCACCCTGCTTCTGCTTTTCAGCATGATTTGGCCATAAGCATCATAGAAATCTCACAAGGCTGGGTTTGTATGGGTCCCAGGGTTTAGTGAAATTTTGGAAATTGTAGAATTTAAGGACTTCCAAAACTTTCAAGTACCAATAAATTACTCCTCTATTGATAACTATTTTTCCTCCAGAATTATCATGTGCCCTTCATTCTTTAGCCTATTTAGGAACTTTGGAGTTGTGGTGTCTGAAGTTCTTTGTGAGGACTATGATATGGAGTCATGTATGGCCTTGGCTCTAGACTCACTTTTATGTCTCTTCAGGCTAGACTCCACTGGCAAAGTTGATGATCTAGTAGACATAGCTACAACATGCTTTCGCTTGGTCATCTTGCAAAACATACTCCAACATAGTGAGAGTAGTAGCTGATAAGCAATGAGGTACAAAATTTGATCATAAGAGAAATATTCATGGTAGGTAGGACATTTTACCGCAGAACATACTCAACACTTTGCTGAATTGAATGGGCAGTCAAATAGGCCTTCACTTTTTTGCCCAATTTTTAGACTTTAGGGGACTTCCACTTTCGATAATTCTCATGCACATTCAGCGATATCCTGAATTGATCAAGAGATAAAAAGGGTTCATCTCCAAAAGTTATAGAAATTACCCAGGAAGATCAGTCAATTCAGGCGGTGTATATGACAATTAGGTGCATCACCGAGTTCTCGTAGGTGGTCAAAATAACCATTGCCTAAGGTCACTGGCATGGTCCATCAGGCACTCACTCAAAATTCAACAAACCTTCCACAAACAACATAGGTGAAAATCATAGACAATAACCAACCATATCACATCAATGCAAGCTCAACAATTGATTATCACTAATACATGGTTTCCATGTCTATATACTTATTCAAGCAATGACTTACCCTTAAAATGACATTACCCAATCCATCATAGGGCAAGTTGGAATGGCTCAAAGGAGATTGAGGGTTACTCGGACTTCACTCATAGCCCATAAAAACAATCAATCTTAACAAGCAAGCATTTTCAATAACACATTCTCATGATCATGGCACCATCTAAAGTGAAATCATTCAAGTATGATAACAAACACAAAATTGCGACAGTAAACCCGAAAAAAACCATTGGACAAGAAACCATTCACATAAGCCTAACCCACATCATAGGCATCACCACTTTCGACACACATAAAGGTACTCAAACTCGCAATAAATCACTCATTCATGCATTTCATGGTTTACACATCACTCTAAAGCTCTACCTATTTTGTTTCAAACAAGATTTTAAGAATTAGAACATGATTATCTCATTTACAATCCTTGATCAACATACATTCAAAGGCATTCACCAAAAGAACTAAAACAAGGCCCAGAACATACCTCTTTAATAGTGAGACACAATAAAATCCTCAAAGATGCTTTAGTGAGCAATATCTTCAACGTTTTTGTGAAAAATTTTCAAAGAAAAGCAAAAAAGAAGGGTTTGGCGTGTAAAAGAAGTGAAAAGGAGGGAAGATGGAAAGTAAAAGGACCAAGGCATTTGAAAAGCCTTAAGCAGGTCGGTAAGCATACATGTTTGGCAATACTGAACCACACCACCAAGCTTGATCAGTGCTACACCAACCGTGCTAGGGATCGCCTATTTTTGTAGTATGCGTACTTTTTCTTCAGCCTTAAAATACGATGGAATTGACTATCACCCATTGTATTTGTTAATTCACCAAATTGATATTCAGTTCACCAAATTCTATATCACCTCAAGAGTTGACAAGCGACTTGAAAGATAGTCAAATTGATAGTTTCCTTTCTAACTTGGCAATACGCTGAGTGGTCCCATTGATTGCCCTCTCATCTTTCCACTTTAATTTTTGCTATTTCGACCATACACAATTCAACACCCATTATTTGAAATCGAAAGCAATAAATAATTACATTAGGTTTTCTCCCAAGTAGCACCTTAGCTAACATCATTGTATGACATAATTCCTCTTTTTTTTATCAAATTGCTGCTGATTAGATCCTTACTGATAATGTTTTGGGATCATCTCCCGGCTTCAGAGTTTTGCATATGCTGAATGCTACTTCCTCATCATTCACTCTAAACTTAAGATCTTTACTCTCAACATCCACAACAGCTCATCATGTGGCTAAGAATGACGTACCTAAGATAATGGGCACATTCATATCTAGCTCACAATCCAAAATCACAAAATCCATAGGAAGAATAAATTTGTTCACCTTCGCCAACACATTGTGTAAAATCTCTACTGGCCATTTAATAGATTGATCAACCATGAGCAGCTACATTATGGTTGGTGAAGGGGTCTTTGATCCTAATTGCTCAAATATGACTGGGGGCATGAGGTTTATACTTGCTCCCAAGTCACGTAATACTTTACTGAACTTTGAGGTTCTAATGGTGCATAGAGTAGTGAAAGCACCAGGTCTTCTTTCTTCACCATAAATTTTTGTGTCAAGATTGCACTACAGTTGTGAGACACTTTGATTGTCTCACACTTAAGAGTTCTTTTCTTTATGGCCAACTCTATCATGAATCTGGCATAACCTTGCATTACTATCAATACGTCCACAAGTGGAACATTTATTAACAATGAGTTGAACAAAGAGAAGAATTTTTTGAAACTTAGCATTCATTCTTCTCTTTCTCCTTCAATCTATGTGGAAATAGAGGATCAACCTTGATTTGAGGTGTTTTCAACCATACAATTGTACTTGAGTTTCAGGGAAAGCTTTTTTGACATTCACAACATTATCCCCACTCTTCTCCTACTGATCGCTCTTGAGGTTGCTAAGAGCATCACCATCTTCAACATGAACTTCATACTAATCAGCTTCAACAAAAACCACACATTCTTTTTTTCCTATTTCCTTCAGGACTTCTTCAACAACAATTGTTGGTTTTCTGACTTCAACCACTTTCCCATTATAAGTGGTTATGGCAATATATTGCTGATCATTACCCTTTAGATTAGCCACTGTGTCACTAAGCAAACTTTCTCTTTGGAGCTGATTTAGATGTGTTGATATGTTCCTTAGTTGAGTCTCTAGATGTTTAATGAAAACCAAATATGATGTCACACTTTGACTCAATTAAGAGAAATTTGATTTCATCTTCTTTAGGACTTTATCAAAGGCTTCCACCTTGTACAAAATTTTGATGAGCATATCTTCAGTTTGAAGATTCTTTTGATTTACCATGGGGTCAACAACTTTCACCCTATAATTATGTAGAATGTACCTATATCCATCATGATTCCTCAAACTCTCAACTTGAGGTTGTTCATTCCATGAACAATCTCGCCATCTGTAGTTGTTCAAATTTTGATGCCTAGATTGCCTTGGGAAGGCCAGTCAAGAGCACATGATTTTGTTTCCCATGCATTATACCTCCTTATTTTAACTACCTTCAAATGGTGCACCCTCAAACATCACATGTCTAGTGGCTCCCATAACATTCACACTTTTATGATTTCCTCCCATGGCCTGCTTAATCCAAAGATCAAGTTGGGTCAGCATTTTCACCATGTCCTCATCCCTTTCTTGATCCTTAGCAAGTTGCTCCTAGGTTAGACCTCTGTATCTTGAAGGTACCATGTCATCTCTTATTTACTATGCTCTGTTAATCTTTGTCATACTATCAAGGAGGTTACAAGCTTTAGTGAATGTTTGGGTCAGTAGGCCTCCTATCACTAACTGGTCAGCTACTCCTTTATTTACTGTGTTGAGGCTCACATAGAATATTGCAAATGCATATGGTCCTGAACTCCACTGTTAGGAGATTAGAGAAAGAGTTTTCGAAACAAAAGCCATGTTTCATACAACACCCAAACTTTTAGCTACTTGAAATTTCTCAATACTTCTTCTCAACTTTATCATCTTTGAGGGAAGAAAAACTCTTTCAAGGAATGCATTTTGTAGCTCCTCTCATGAAGTAACAATATCATGAGGTAGCTCAGCTAGCCACCTTAAAGCCTCTCCGATGATGGAGAAATAAAGTAGCCTTAGTCGAATAGCTTCTTGACTCACTCCCCTAAAGTTGAATATGAGACACACATCAACAAAATTCCTTAGGTGTTTACGAGCATCTTCATGGCCAAGACCTCTAAACAATTCCTTTAATAAGAGGAGTTGCACCATAGTGTTTATTACATGAAAATTATCTCTTACGTCCAATGGGGGTAGTTGGATAGCACTAGAGCTGCCCACTTGATCCCAGTTAATATATTGCATGTCGTTCATGTCTCCGACATTCTTGCCATGGACACTCTCATCATCCTCCATTTTAACCCATATTTTTCTAAAGCAAAAAGAATAGGAGAATAAAAAAAATAACTACAACTACAGGAACAATTCTCAATAAACTCTTCCAATATGAACACGCCAATTCCCTAGCAATGATGCTATTTTTTATGTTCGTCGATCTACCTACTTAGAGGAAGTAAGGCGGTCATCATCAACATAATAACCCAAACGTAGAGGTTGGGAGTTAATCCCATAGCCAATCGTTGTTCAAGGTAGAAATGACTTGTTGGGGTAAGTAATTATATGATTTGAGGGTTATAATCAAAATATTGATTGAGCTAAACAACTTCTAATTCACAATTTAAACAGTAATTAATGGAAGATGTTGGGGATGTGCAAATATGGGAATCGATGTACCAGCTGAGTCTAAATGTTTGACTAAATGAGTTGATATTGAGTGAATATTCTAGGTTAGTTGTAACACATATAAACTATGATACAAGTGTGTTTCACATGAATTGACTAAGAAATCATATACAAACCATCGAGGACATGCTTGGCCTAAGACGTCTCAGTAAAATCCTTAATACCTTGGCGGATGAATCCGTAGGCATGGACTTTAATAGAAGCTCTAAAACGTTTCCAGCCATTATATCCATTCCATGCTCTAATCATTCTGGCTAAAGCAATAATTTAAGATCTAGAGTTAATCCCAAGTTTGCAACCTTGAAATTATCGATTGAACATAGGAATGGATATAAATTCACTCAAATCAACTACAGATAAAACAAAGACCCAATAGATAAATCAAAAAATCATATCTACAACACACCCCCAACATGGTGGTTTTAGCCACACATGCTATAAATTAAACATTTAATACCAAACATAGCAACAATAGTCATGGGTAACAAGTATAAATAGAAAATAGTTGATTATCACTAACTAATCTTCTTCAGTTTGCTCCCCAAAAGCTTCAACACGCTAACTCCCCTTTGTACTCTAAAAGCAAAGTACTATGTACTACTACTAATGATTAATTGTCCTGATATGGTATGAACTGATATGTTATATGTCCTTTCTAAAATTCTTATATATTCCATGCTAATGTGGGAAAATTTGTGCTGCAAAATACCATTCAGCGGTCAAGGTCGACCATCGCCGAGCACTCCAGCGATGCGCCAAATGTGCACTTGATAGATTTCCTTTATATTTTAACAAGGCTTTCTATTCTACAATATTAGATGATGACTATTCTTTCCGGTGATCCTTATTGGCAATGTGCCAAAGTATCAATCATATTGCCTTTTTGTCAGTATTTTGGGGCTTTGAGTGTTCCAACTTTAGGCGATCTCTTGCGGAATTCAGTGGTGCATCTAAAATTCTTTATGATTTTAAATTTTACCATTTTCTTTAATTGATCTGGAATTGTCACAATCCAAAACAAATTGCAACTAAAGAAAAATAAAGCAAAAACAAACTCATAAGATATAGGATATCCCCCAAAACCTTGAGTCGTGAGTACAAGGGCACCTAAAACCGTACTGAAGAGTAAATACAAATGTGTCAAAAGCAAATACAATACTATCTCGTGATATCTGATATATGTTCTAAAAGATAAGGAAATAAAAAGAAGTCCCAAAGATCCACAGTGACTCAAAGTTTGATCCTCACCACTGAAATCTGGAAGGGATCGATAATACTCAGATGGAATGATCAACTACCCTGTCCTGAACCCTATGCATGCTATATAGGGAGGAAATGAAGTAGGGGATATTGAAATGTATGTAGTAAGTTTAACCGACTAAATAACCGAAATCGAACAAGTATGTAATAACGAAGAATTCTATCACTTGCATAAAAAGGGTTAGCACACGATATAATAAAGTCATGAATAATGGCAATTATAGAAGGTAAACCAATCCAGTGATGCAATGCAATGCTATGCATGAATGTAATGGCTTCACAGGCCATGTAAGTTGTGAAATCACTATCGTCGCAAGGCTAATGTACACATCTACCAAGCCAAAGCTACAAAATAGAATTCGGGGGCATCGTAGGTCATGTACTAGGATATATATACATATACATATATAATAATAATAAGGCATCACAGGCCATGATTAGAAGTATCTCAAGGAGTCACAGGCCATAACCATTATTTCAATATGCATCATAATATCTCAACTGATGTAAATGAGGCGACAAATATGCATAACAATGCACCTAATCATGTATCAAATGTGTGCTTACCAATACAATCAATCATATATAACATGTTTACATATCGATGCAACCCAATATGAAATACGATCAGTGCAGTGCACCTAGTTCAGCTTAAGATATATGCATAACAATGCAACAATGGAGCATAACAATATGTGCATACCAATGCAACTAGTCTATGTAAGATAGTGCGTACAAATACAACAATGGAACATAAGAATCAATGCACACAATGCAATTAGTTAATGTAAGATGGTATGTATCAATTCAACAATGGAGTATTAACATTATATGGATGTACCACGCTCATGTCATCACCAATAATAAATAATCATATGTCATTGAAACAAGCTCCTCAAGTATCCCAAATCGGATCATAAATCTCACACTAATCATACTCATCATCAATTGGTCACAACATTAACCAAGAACTATTTCAAGTCGCATATGATCACAATGATGTCCCAATTATCTTAAATACACAAGATTGTATCTCAATTAGTTATTAGTAGCGCCATTTACTCAATATTCGATACAACCGACCTCATATTGCCATAAAATTAAAACATATCAAGATATCTGATCACAAGTCAATCTATATCTCACAACTATCACAATAGCATGCTCAATGGCTCAAATCTAGTCCCAAAAAGGTTAGCCGAACCTACCTCGATGCCAAAATCGTACTTACACAAGCTTTTAGTCAACACAAGCCTCAAGATAATCCATGGATCGATCAACCGCTATAAAAAATTAGATTCTATACATCAAAAGGTGTATTTTGATACCTTTATTGGCATATTTAGGCTTAGGAACAAAATGGTTAAAATTAGGGCTAAATTTCAAAAGTCTCAAATCTGGAAATTGACTTAAAGATTGGATTCTACACGAAAAATAGAGTTTGTTAGTGAAAATCTCACAAAAATAGAGTTTAAATCGATAGAGAAATCCTATTTGAAGTTTCAAGATCACAGACTGAAAATCCCCAATTTCGGACATTCAAAATCATGAAATTTGAGCAAATCAAGATAAAAAGCATGAAAATTAATCAAAATGATGTTAGAAACACTTATTCTAAGATTTCTGCAAAAACTCTCTTTGAAAACTGCTTCCCAAAGCTTGAACCATTTAAAATGGAGTAAAAATAGGGTTTTTGTGTCTTTAAAAATGACTCAACAAAAACTGTACTTTGCGAAGGCAGTCTATTATCTGTGAAAATAAAGAAAAAAATGTTCTTACAATAATAAAGGAGGAAGTTTGTCCAGAAAAATGAGAACAAAAATGGCTTGCACCAGATACCCCCTTACCGACTATTGCCAAAATTCAAAATCGACCCCTGAAAATCATCTGACCTCAAAATTTCACTAACTTTATATGTATCATTACCAAAAATCTAGACTCAACGAAATCATCGAAGTTCAATTTTGAGGTCTCTATAACACATTTACCAATGCAAGCCAATAAAACTAGTTTAAAACTCCAAATACCAAAACTACCCTCGGAAACTTCAAAAATTATGACGAGGCCATTTTTAGCATTAGTTCCACTATTCAGAAATATTGCAACTATCAAAATTTTGATATGATCTTCGAAGCACTGAATGTTTAACTTTGGTACTGAAAATGACTAATATCACAACTTTGGGCCTAAAAACCTCATTTTAACTCCAAATTCTGTTCTACAACATCTTGTAGTTCAGTTTAAAAATGTTAGACCTAATAGAATCAACTGATCCCTGATCTGACCTTCGAAACATAGAATGACATAAAAACTTACTTTTTAATAGCTTAAACTTTCTAAAAGACCGAAACTCATATTTTCAACTATTAAAACTCAAGATTTCAATTCCAGTCATTCAAATAGTTCAAAGTAGGCTCAAAGCAACTTAAGAAAGGGTAAAATAGTAATTTATACAGATAAAGCAAAAAATGACAAACCAAGTCATTACAAGAATCTTAATTGCAGCAATGATAGGTGATCTCTCTGAGTTTTAAATGGATCACTGAGTATGTTGGTGACACCGCATTTCTTTCACTTTTTGTACTTTTGCTCCCTTTTCTAGATTCAATAAAGTGTTGTCCATTTGGGCACTTTGAATACCATTTCCTATCATACCACATCCATATTTGTTAGAAGTTGAAAATAATAGCACACTAAGAGCAATGTTTCTTTGAGAGCTAGCCCCAAAATAAGTCCAAATATGGACTCATCACTTTGCTCCCTCAAAGTTTGTAAAACCACCCTCATGTGTTTTATGTGTTTTTCCTTGCTTCAAGCATATATAGGATGTGATCAATGAACACTACTACGAACATGTCAAAGTAGGGCTTCAGCACCCTATTCATAAGGTCTATAAATATAACCATTGGATTAGTGTTGTACCTGACAATCCAACTTCGATGAGCTAAGGAGCATTAACCTTCCACATTCACTGGCATAGTCATATGATACTCAAGCAGTGCAAATTCCCTCACTAGAAAGAAGTCCCTTATACTCACTCAAGAACATGTAAAAATCAGGGACTGAGGAAACATTCCCACTCTCATAATTTCAATGAATAACACCATAAGCTTGTCCCTATACTCATTTTCCTCGCTTGGTAATAAAGTGGAATTGGATCACTTTAGGACTTAAGAGCTTGTAACATAGGTTCTTGATGCTTTAGTATGGCATTTTAGGTATTTAGTGACTAAACGATATCGTTGAACCATGCTTAGAAATACTTTTACCTTCACAACCCATCAAATTTCACTAATTCCTCCGTTATTCAACCATTTTAAGCTTTACCTAGGCTGTTCTTTCACTATTTACAACTATGCCTCAATTTCAAACTCATTTTTGCACATCTTTTCAGACCAAGGTAGTTTTTCTTTTCTTTTTCTGCAGCCGGCTCATGATTAATCATTTCCTTTCATTTCACTTCAGCTGAACACCTTATTATTTGTTAGTGTATCACAATAAGGGCTACCCTCAACTTAGGATTTTAGCTTAAGGTGAAGCCCACAATATCTATGTCTCAAACCAAGGCCACCAATGTAGTCACCCTCAACTTAGGCTTTTAGCCTCAATCAAGGTTAACATGTTCAAGTATAGATCAGGGCCAATATCAGGGTATTTCATCATATAAGGTCGAGTCAGCAAGGTGTCAAGAAAGAATGAGTGCATAAGAAGCTCAAACATTCGGAGCAAGGGATTCACTAGTTCATTTGGAAGGCAATTTAGATAAAAGTGGGATTCATATCAAAATAAGGGCCTAAGATCACCTCCACATCATCTAAGTGACTGAACCAAGCTGAGAATACAAGGGAAAGTTCTGAGTTCATACAAAATGCATGAATGCAGCAAAATAAGCTCAGAACACACGTGGAAATTGAATCCACATGCAAGTATAGACTTATAGGTCATACTTTTAGTCTCAACTTACCTTCACAATATTGCAACCAACATTGCTAGATACTCAGAAATATATGAATGCATCAACACTCACCACTTCAAAAATTTTGATGGTACCCAAATTTGCATCAAGAATTTAAAGAAAATTTAAGAGCTATATATATGCCATAAGACAACATTACTATGCATTTGCTAATTATCTATACTTTCTAAAATATGCCAGTTAAATAGAAAATTAAACATCCGCAAGGAAAAAGAAACACGGCAAGAAAACCTTGAGATCAGAAATAGGGGAAGTTATGGACTTGAGGCTACTCAGACTTCACCTTAATCCATAACTTCCATCACCCCACCAAAAAATTATACTTTATCCTCAAAGTAAAGACAAAAAACAAGAACGAAACACTATAATATAGAAATATATGCATACATTCATTAAAAACCAAAAATAAACATCCAAAGTAGAAATAAAAATAACATCCAACATAACGATAATTTAAAACACAACTAAAAATCAACATAATAACATGATTATATGGAAAGAGAACAAAGTATCAAAAATATCAAGACAAGACCTGGGGTCAATAGAAATCATACATATTAGTGCTAATACACCAGTTTCAGTCTAATCATTGGGGTCCTGAGGCTGTTCTCCTCTGCTGCTATAGTGCCGAAAATACCCTCTCTAGGAAGGGTATCTTGTGCTCTCTCTCTACATAACCACTGACATAATCGACTCCTACACCACCTCAGCATGTATGGCATCCTTCTATCTCAGCTTCTTCGGGGTCGGATCTGGGTCCGCATGCTCAAGGGCCCTCTTCCCCTGGGTGTGTGGAAGGTCGATGAGCAAATCAAAAGACTTGTCACCTCCATGTGCTACCTCTAGGGCTATAATGGTGGCTGCCAATAGCTACAATAAATTAGCCTTAAACCTGGCCAACTCATTAGTTACCGCACTCAAGTCGACAGGCCTAGCAATCTCAAGCCTCTTTTGGACTCGAGCCTCGAAAGTATTGACACGTGCATCAACTGCTCAGACTAAATCATTAACTAATTCATGGGAAAATGCCTTCATCCTCTCCTAGAGTCTCAAATAATTTGATCAATAAACGACCGGACCTGTGTGGATAGCTCACGAAGCCTCCCCTCTGCTATAGTAACCCTACATAATAAATCCTGAAATGCAGTAGTAGAAAAGACAGGGTCAACTTGTAAAAAAGGAACTATTGGTGATGGAGTGCTGGATGAAGATGTTGACTCGATCTCCACTGCAGGTGTGTGCTCTATAGTGGCCAGAGTAGTGCATATGGTAACTGGAGGGGAACCTGTGATCTATGGCTCTACCGAGAATGGCTCTAGGATAAGAGATGGGATAGCTCTTTATAGGGTGATTGGGTTCTCACCAGCCTTGATTAGGATGGGGTTCATTGTGCGCAAATCCTCTACATAAGGGTCCAAGTGAAGAGACACCATCACACTTGCTTCTTTGTATAGTCTATAAATTAGAATGGGGAATGGCAATGCTTGATGGGTGCAGATTACTGACTTGTGGATCATTCTGACAAGACGAGCCCAATCAATTTCATACCTTGCCAAGATGATCACTAATAATATGACCCTCAATAATGTGATCACATTATTGGTGAATGTGGGCCTGATGCACATCCGGATAATAGACCACCAGAACTTTGCTCTAAATAAGAGATGGGCCTTCAGAATGTGCTTGGCATGGTCTATGACCTATATCAGCTCGACACTTTCCTAAAAAATTTAGCCTACTATCTACCTTATTAATTCCGTTCTCAGCCTAGCACCATTTTGATTAACTATTTTTGTCAAGTCTGCCATCCTATAGTCATTTATGCTATGAAGTGTAGGGCTCTGTAATTTGGCTCGAGTTGCACTCTTCGAATAGTCTCTACTGAGATGTCGACTATCTCACACCTGACCATGACTTTGCTTAACCGTGGTGCCTCAATGGACTTCATGAGCCTTGGAAGGTTGCTACGTACAGTAGCATAATATGAAGCATTGAATTCCCAAACCAAGTAAGGTGCATACTTTCCCAACACTTGTGATAACCATCCTAATCCATGGCGATCAATCTCTGCTTCTAAACCTAGCACACCCTTTAGGCTAGAATCCTTCAACCATGCCTCATTGTGAAATTTCCAGACCGGCCTCCCTTAACCCTTTAGCTCTAGCCGTTTTTCATATATTTGTATCATGCTCGGAACACCCCACCTTATGTTTTAAGGGTCGAAAGAGGTGACTCTCTATGCTAAATCATCAGGCTGTAAAGGAATAATCTCTTTGGAATGAGCTTGAGACACCTCAAAAGAGTTTGCATTTGAACTGGAATCATCATCATCTGACTCAGTTTCTTCACCCTCCCCATAAGACTAGGAGGGACTACTCACTTTCATTGGCACCCTAGTTGATTGTACTCATGCCAAATACACATTCGTTGCTAGTTCAAGGTGCACATGCATCTCTTCAGTTGACTATTCTTCCTCGAAGGAGTCATCTCTTAGGTGATGACCTGACACAGAAGCAGCACCCTGTCATCGTATTGAAGACATTTTCTCTACAAGTATGTTAAAGCGTGAGTGCCAATATGTTGTATTCCAACTAACAAGTAGCAAATGGAATAATTACATAAGAACATTATAAGTAATAAGATAAAAAACTAAACCAGATGCAAGGATGCAGATATGAGTTACAAATATGATTCGTAGGATGACATATGAGTTATACTTCAGCCTCATAGAACTATCATATAAAATAAAAAACATTCCAGAATAAGCTATGAGGCATTGGTACGACTGGTAGGGTGGGGCTATGAGTCGTAGCCTTGGCTTGTAGCTCATTTTAGATTCGATTAGAGAAGTCAGATCAGGGCCATGAGTTCACCATTATGACTCATAACAGATACTACGAGTCATAGATGTTTCTCGCTGGAAAATGATAAGGCACCCTAGATGATCATTGCCCTCTATGAGGAGTCACCAAGACTTGTAGTGAAGATTATGACTCATGGTGAGTCATCATAGTAGAAAACAAAAGGCATCTCAGATGTCTCCAACTTTTACATTAAGACCAACAATCACTCAAGCAAGCACAGAAGGCATGGATGACACCTTAGCATATCTAAACTTTCTTTATCACCAGACAGAACAAAGCAAAGCAAAAATCAACCCTTAATAGTTCTAAATTCATTTAGAGGTATCAGTATCATCACATATTTTAAAGTAACATGATAAAACTCATAAACCCAAAATCTCAGGTCCACATGATCTCCATATGATAAAGAGTAATCAAGTACACGACAAAGCAGAAGATCATCATATCAAGGAAGCAATCATTTTTGTATCACATTCTTGTAATTGTTACAATTACCTTCATATGACTATGCTCCTAAGGCATTTACCCATGCATCCATTAGACAAGAGTTTATTCAAAGATGAACCAATTTTAACCACGAAAACTTACCAGATGAATGAATGAATGATGAGAAGAAGAAAAAGTCAACAAAGTTCTTGGTGCACACTTTAATTTTTGGGGAATTCTAGTAAATAAAAAATGTGAAAGGGTATGAAATAATGATCGGGAATAAAGGGGGGAGATATAAACTGAAAGGGGACACTTCATAAATGGGCATGAACAGCTAAGATATGCAAATCTCTTAAAATTCACAACAGGTTTCCTTTGAAATTCGGCATTTTAGTCTTACGAGTCCCCGACTATGAGTCATGTGACATCTTATGACTCATAGGTATTGGTCTTATAGTAGTTTCAACACTTGGAAAATTTTTTATTTCGTACCTGAGCACTACGAACCCTACTTACAACTAGTAAAGGGTCCTACGAATCATAAGGTTGGCTCATAGTGTGGGCGCCAGCTTCTGATACTCACTATTTCTCTCTACGAGGCATGACTATGAGTCATAACCTTAACTACAACTCATAGGACTGCTAGTAGAACATACCTCAAAGCATGATTCATTAATTCTTCAGCTCTTGGCTTGTTCTTGCAACCTATCACTTAAAATGCACTAAAAGACCAATTGATGCAACTGGTTCAAAGTCTCAACAATTTTAAACACATCTTAAATTAGTGACCAATAGTTAAAATATGATAAACAGTCTAAAAATAAAGCAACAAATAAAAGAAGCTTGGCTTACCTCCAAAGAAGCACCTTGTTTAACATCATGGCTCGATTCAGTCATTTATGAGTACTCAGACTTCCTACATAAGCTCCATCATTGCTCCTTCTACTTTTCCTTTGTTCATATTGCACTACATCTAGTTACTTAGCAAGTTGTTCAATCCTACAACCCAAACTTTTTACGTTGATATAGTTTGTTGTTCCACTTTGTAATTACATTTGAGGACATCAAATTTTATCTCCCTGGCGATGTTATCTTGCTCATTCACCTTTGTTAGGACATGTTCAAGAATATTCTCTATATGGGTAAGTTTATCGATGACACAATGCTGGTGGGATAACCTTATCAAATGTGCAACATTCTCGCGATTGGTCTTACCAGAGGCTCCCATAGATGCGCTAATGTTTGGTCCGACTTGCCCCTGAAGGGGTTGTTAGACTTTAACAACTACAAATAATTTTTCCATGGTCTCAATTATCTCATTAAATGGACGCCTTATAAAATCCCAACACTCTCCTCCAAACAATGTGTCAGCCTACCCTTGTAGTTTAGAAGTTAGTGGTCGATAGAAGCTAGCTGCCAATTCATCATCAGTTAGGCCATGGTTCTGATTTGCAGCCAAGCACTGTTTGTATCTCTCCCAAGCCACCACTAAAGGTTCTCTTGGCACTCTTTTAAAGATATAGATATTGTTTTGTAGCCTTTGTATATTGGTCTCTTTATAGAAGTTTCTGAGGAAGACTATTTGTACCTCTCCTCAGTTTGAGCAAACATTATGTGGGAGGATTAACCACCATATTGCAACTCTATTTCGGAGAGTCATGGGGAAAACTTGGAGAGCCATAGCCTCCCAAAAATGATGTCTTGTCCCAAGAACCTCCCTCAAAATTTGATTAAAATTTTGTACATGAATTCAGGGATCCTCAAACTTTTTCCCATGAAATAAGGCATGCCTCTATAAAGCTTCTGACAAATTGGTAAAAATGTAAAGCTTCTGCTCAGGCATAGTGCCAGCCAACCTATTCCTAGAATTACTAAAATAAACAAAAAGAAAAAGTAAAATATAAGAGACTATAGTAATTAATACTAGAATTAACTAACAGGGAAATCAAATTAAACCTAGCCGTATTCCCTGGAAACAACACCATAATTGTGATGATGATCAGGCTCCAATAAGAAAGCGATCGATATCAGTAATTAGCCTAACCAAGGTTAGGGTCGAACCCATAGGGAATACAGGGCTTGACTATAGGATTTCACTACTAATCATTCCTAGGATTTATAGCTATAATCTCTAGATAGGGGTTGTTTTAATTCAAAGAACGTCTTAAAATAAATGTTAACTAGATTATGAGAAAAGGCTCAATTTTGGGAACAACTTGGGAATTGTGTTCCCCATGGTTTGTTAACTCAATTACCCTAGATAACATAACTATGATTAGTGGACTGCATGCAGGATGGTAACCTAGGTTCTTCCAGCCCTCTTGTAAATGTAAAGGTTGAATTTCACTATGGCGCTTGGTCTGCTACCATGACGTGCCAACTAACAATTACCTATTGTCCAAGTCAATCTCCCCTTGGTAGGTTTGGTCGATTAGATGGGAAAAAATCAACTGAATCCTGTTATCTACTTTCCTTTTCCTATTCGTCACTACCTTGGTCGGGATCATGATAGTAGGCAAGGCTTGGTGTTGGCCACCAACAAATAACATTAATCATGAAGGGAAATAGATAATACATGCAAAACTCCAATCATAAATATGCACAAAAACCTAGGTCATCTCACGTCAACTACCCATAGTTCCCACAACCCCAAGTTGTGGGTACGTAGCTACTCATGGCTAACATAAAACACATAAAAAATGCAAATAATAGACATAGTTGAGAGTTTCACCCATAATAATGAAGGGGATAGGCACCATAAGTTGCAAACCCACAAGTTTGATTGAACGACAATGAGTACAAGGTAAGATTTGCAATTCCCAAAATGAATTTTCCTAAAGAAAATACTAATCTACTTTAAAACCTAAGAAAAGCTTCAAAAATATCTTGGAGAAGTGTCTCTGGTCGAACTCTCTTCAAAATAACATAACTTAAACTATTTATAATGTGTATGAAACAACCTAAAAATTTATGTAGAAAAGATAGTTGGCATCTGATAACTTTTGAAGTTACGACTCATAGGATGGCCTACGAGTCATAGTCGGGGTATCGTATCAAGATCTTCACATCTTGGACTAAACTGGTACGACCCATAGGTACGAGTCATTATTTGGTCTATGACTCGTGTATTGATCTCATAGTCTTGGTCTTCATTTTTTGATCCAACATTTTGGCTCTCTAATTCTTGCTACAAGTCCACCTATGTGAGTTGTAGTGTCTTATGACTCATAGGTGGGGCTCATAATATTAACCTTCACTTGTTAGATTTCTGAACTTTTGGTCTCTGATTTATGTTACAACACCACCTTATGACTCGTAGTGTGAGCTGCGACTCATAGATGGGCTCGTATAGCCTATACTTCAGCAAAATTTGCAACTTTTCTTCAAAATTATGCCAACCTAACTTTTCTGCAAGATTAACAAAAGAACACATTAAAACACTAAAACATTGCTTTGAGAAGTACAAAATCTCTTGTTTTAGGCTCCAAATGTGTTGTAATTTAAATAACATATCAGGATACATGGGATTTCTTTGACCATTATATCAAATTGTGGTGCACAATTCAATTCAGACATTTGGAGATCTTTTTCAAGGGGTCTTGGTACAAGAGTTTACCTTAGTACGGGCTTCCACCCTTTAATAGATATCCAAACCAAAAGAATCATTCAAGTACTAGAGGATATGCTTACGGCTTGTATATTGGATGTCAAGGGTTGTTGGGATGATCATCTTCCATTAATTGAGTTTGCGTACAATAATAGCTATTACTCTTGCATCAATATGGCTCCTTTTGAGACTCTTTATGAGAGATATTGTAGATCACTTGTTGGTTAGTTTGAGGTTGGAGTGCTAGCTTGATTGTGAATATATTTTGTTGCAGGAGGCTCTTGAGAAAGTTAGTATGATTATGGAAAGGTTGAAAATAGCCCAAAGTCATCAAAAATTCAATGCCAATGTGTGAAGAAGAGACCTTGAATTCAAAGTGGGTGATTGGGTCTATTTGAAAATTTCTCCAATGAAAGGTGTAGTACATTTTGATGAAAAGGGGAAGCTATTCCAATATATATTTGTTCCTATGAGGTCACAAAGAGGCTTGGAAAGGTAGCTTATGAGTTAAAGTTGCCAAGTGAAATGAATTTGGTTCATCTAGTGTTCCATGTCTCTATGTTGAGAAAATGTATGGGTGATCCCAATGCTATTGTGCCACTTGATATTGTGGGTGTTGTTGTGGATGACCTGACTTATGAGGGACTCCAGTTCATATTTTGGATAGGTAAGTGAAGAGATTGAGGAACGAGGAGGTGGCATCCAATAAGGTCCTTTGAAGGAACCAAGAAGTAGAAAGTGCTACATGGAAGTTTGAAGCAGACATGCAAAAGCAGTATCCTTATCTTTTCCACTCCACTCAATCCTAAGGTACTAATTCTAAGTCACTTATGTGATTGGAAGTCTTGTATTTCAGCCCCTATGTCATTAATATGCATTCACGTTAGGGTAGACTGGAACGCATTACAGATAAGGCTTGGGAGAACCAACCTATATCTATATGCTTTCTATAAATATTATAAGGAAATTTCTATTTTGGGCATGCTTCTAAGAAGATAAATGGTAATAACAAGCTAAAAGGAGATGTGTATGGCTAGGCCGTTGGGGCCACGATGTCTAAAGTCTGAGATATGACTACAGTTTAATTTGCATGGTCTACATAGACTCTAGTCAAGAGAAAGTATTTGCTAATGCTCAGGACAGGCCCCATCTGAATTAACTATATAATGCAAACATATAAGCTCTAAACACACAAAAGGCTCCAGAAAAACCTAGAGCTTGGTAACAGCAGCTAAATGTCCTGTACTCCATTGGGGAGATCTACTAGCACCTATACCTGCAACATGAAATGTAGGTCTCCCATAAGGGACGTCAGTACGAGATAATGTACTATGTAAGGAAACAAATACTGTATATGAAATACAACTCAAATATAACTATGCACTGGTATACGATAACAAACCACCTTTAGTTATACTTTGGGATTGAGTACTTAATGTTCTTTATATTACTTTACTTTTACTATATAATCTGTGCATATCATATGTTATAAATGACCAGCTGATCAGTGGTATAACTGTATCGGGATCGTCCCTGGCTAGGTTCTTCCTTAGCCCCTCGGGCTACCACTTACAATAAGATTTTTCCCCTGGCTAGGTGATTCTTTCACCTCTCAGGATATAGAGATCGTCCCTGCCTAGGTTCTTCCTTAACCCCTCGGGCTACTACCCATGATAGGATTGTCCCTGGCTAGGTGATTCTTCCACCCCTCGGGCTACCACTCATCAATAAACAATATACTTTTTCTTTCAATTACCTTTGAGTTGATTCTTTTGGTGGTCAAAAATATTGGATCTTTAGGGCTGCATATACAACATATGACATGTAAGTAATCATAAAAGACAATATGGCAATGGAGAGAATATGTTACATTAATAATGCAAGACATATGAAATGAAACAACTCATGAACATTACTTAGCAACAAGAGTTCATGTAACTTGGTATCCAACTAGGGATGTAGATTCGAAGGTGATTATGTATGGAATCATATAAACATGTAACACAAATGGAGACACAGTTAATCGTTACGTTGGTGTTGGTAAATACCTTTATGTACAAAGGAAAAATCTATGTTTCATGCCAAATGATACGAAATCAAATAGCCTTACATACCTCTTTGTATGACCTCGTTACTACTTTTGAGGGGCTGTGGTTTCCCTCAAATATTTAGTTACAGTATATTAAGCAATAAGGCTAGTATTAGTAGCAACACAACACTTTTGGGCAGTCCACTATCATAAAAATGATCACTCGGATAGCAAGCTTTCAATTAAGGATGCAAAGGCATTTCCTCAACTTTTTCACCTATAAATATATTTTCTAACAACCATTCTTATGTACATGTCATGTACATCTTATTTTCAGACCACTAACAGTCCTAAAACATTCCACAAAGCACAACACATAACAATTCTTCATAACATACAAACAAGCGGCATAACATTATATCCTTTCACCATATTTTGACGTCAACAAATCCTAAACTTGTTTTAACCTTACCAAAATTGTATCCAACATTTTTACACATAAAAACAATCTTCAACTAATCCAAAAATAGTCCCAAAATAGTCCCAAAATAGGTGAAGGTCGTGGAATAACATATTACAATTTTCAGCTCCCAAGTTCCTTTTAAGTGTGAAATTACGACATTGTACAACAATTCATCTTCGTGGACTATAAAAGTGGTGCAGCAGCTTAATTACATGACTAACAACCTATATCTTGTTAGAACATAAGTCTTATTTCATAATTCATTCAACCAATTAAGAAAAATCCTCTATAACAACAAGAATCATTCACAATAATACTTAGGACACATGCTGTGCAGAATTTTCGGCATAACATAATAGCATATACTTCTTGTTTTTCATGAAGAAACCATACCAAATACACATCTATAATTGCTTGCCTTTGCCATATAGATTCTGTATTCCATTCCAAATCCTTAGAGAATTGTGTTTGAAGCTTGGTGAAGTGAATTAGAGAGAAGACAAAAGACTTTAAGAAAGCTGAAACATTATTTCCTAGTGGAATGAATTAGTGCTGCACTTGATCCGTTTTTAAAGACTAATTTGGCCAACTTTGTCTTCCACTTTTGACCAGATAATGACACCCATTAATAGCCTTTTGATTCAATAGCTTGACCCTTAAACTTGGGACTAAATGGGTCTCAAATATGATGGACCTTGGCTGCCAATTTCCAACATTCTTCTCAGTTGGTTTTGGGTCCAAACAGCCAAGTGGTTTGTGGTGCACTTAGGACGTTTTAAAATTCTTCTTAGACTAAAAATAAGGTCCATGTATGATACTAAAACCTGGGCTAAAGTTGTACCCTTAACACAAAATTTATTCATAATCGAACTTGAATAAATTCGGTGTCTAGCCTCATCTCCGTTTAGCTATCAATTTTAAGCTAAGAAAGTAGGTGACTCACCTACTAGATTATTAAGCCATACAATAGCCTCAATTCTTTTAATTAGTTTAGGGATGATATATCCTTAATTTAACACCAACTCATATATACTCTCCACCCTCTTAAGCATTTAGACTCACATATCGCCCATTAACACGAGACTTAAGAACTTTCAAGGATTAGCACGAATTTGACCAAATCACAACATGATTCATTTACATAGCATTAGTACATGTAAGATGTGGGGTGTTTCATCCCCCTATAGGAACATTATTCCTCGAATGTTAGCACAATTGGATAGTTTAGTGATGTATTAACCTTTATTTAAATAAATCTTTGACAACAAACTAAGTGTTCAATTACACGTACCTATTAGTATTCCAATTTTGCATGTTGGGTGTCTTATTTAGCTTCAAACAAATGAGGGTATTTTGACTTCATCACGTCCTTGGCCTCCTAGGTCATCTCTACTGATTTTTTATTTCTCCAAAGTACCTTCACTGAAGCTATTTTTTTATTCCTTAGCTTCCTAACTTGACAACATAGAATAGCAATAGGTACCTCTTCATAAGTGAGATCTTCTGTAACCTGTACATCCTCAATAGGAGTGATACAGGATGGGTCACCTATGCACTTCCGAATCATTGATACATGGAAAATAAGATGAACCATTGAAAGATCTTGGGGTAGATACAACTGATATGTAACCTGCCCGATCTTCTTAATAATTTTATACGGCCCTATGTAACGTGGGCTCAGTTTTCCTTTCTTACCAAATCTCATAACCCCTTTTATTAGAGACACCTTTAAAAATACCCAATCTCCTATTGAAAATTCTAGTCCTCTCCTCCTAGCATCCGTGTATGATTTGTGATGACTTTAGGCTATTTCTAGTCGCCGCTATATTGCCTTAAATTTTCCCATGGCTTGTTGTACTAGATCTGGCCCAAAGAAGATGGCTTCACCTACTTCAAACCATCCAATTGGCGACCTACACTTCCTTTCGTACAAAGCTTCATAAGGTGCCATGTTGATACTTGAATGGTAGCTATTATTATAGGCAAACTCAATAAGTGGGAAATGGTCTACCTAACTACCTTTAAAATCCAATGCACAAGCTCACAACATATCTGAATGGTGCATTCTGCTTGACCATCTATTTGATGGTGGAAAGTTGTACTTAAATTCACTTGTGTACCTAAACTCCTTTGGAAAGACTTCTAAAACCTCGCAGTGAATTGAGTTCCTCGGTTAGATATAATGGAGATTGGGACTCCATGTTGCTTGACTATTTCTTTGAGGTACAGCTTGGCATACTCTTCCACTGTATAATCACTCTTGATAGGTAAGAAGTGCGTTGACTTTATGAGTCTATCGACTATTACCCATATGGAGTCAAACTTTTGAAATGAGTAAGAATCGATAACAAAATCCATATTGATCATATCCCACTTCCATGTTCGAAGCTCTATATACTGCATTTAATCTCCTGGCTTTTGGTGTTCTACTTTCACTTGCTGGCAATTTGTATATTAAGTCACAAATTCTACAAGGTCCTTTTTCATGCCTTCCCACCAAAACATTCCCTTCAGGTCATGATACATCTTAGTTGATCCTTGATGGATAGAATATCGGGAATGGTGAGCTTCTTCCATTATCCTCTTTCTTAACCCATTAATGTGAGGCACACATAATCTATTTTGGAAGTAGAGTACTCCATTTTGTGTAAGATGAAAGCCCTTTATTGTACCTTGACTCACCTTTTCCATAAGCTATCGTAGAATAGGATCCTTAAACTGTTTTTCTTTCAGCTCCATTACTAATGAAGACGCTGCTACATTATGTACAACAACCCCTTCCTTTGGAGTTTCAAGAAGGCGATCTCCGAAGCTAGCTAGTTATCATAGATCCTTAGCCACTCATTGACTCACCATGGCCTGATCACCAGTAGTCATGATTGCCTTACGACTTAAGGCATCGACTACCATATTTTCCTTCCCTAGATGGTATAGTATATCAACATCATAATCCTTTATTAGCTCTAACTATCTCCGCTATCTTAAATTTAGGTCTTTTTGCTTAAACATGTATTGAAGGCTCTTATGATCAATGTGTATCTCAATGTGAAACCTATACAAATAGTGGTGCCATATTTTTAAAACAAATACAAATGCTGCAAGCTCAAGATCATGAGTTGGGTAATTATTCTCGTGTCATCATAGTTGTCCGAATGTATAAGCAATTACCCTACCATGCTGTGTCAGCATACATCGTAAGACAACTCCTGAGGTATCACAATACACTGCATACCCCTCAGTGCCTTATGGAAGTACTAGCACAGGCGTAGAAGTTAGCAAATTTTTCAGTTCCTGGAAGCTCCTTTCATATGCATTATTCCATTGGAACTTGGTTTCCTTATGTGTCAACTTTGTTAAAGGTGCAAAAATGCAAGAAAAAACCTCAACAAACCTTCTGTAATAACTTGCCAAACCTAGGAAGCTCCAAACTTCTGTGGGCATTAATAGCCTTGGCCAATCTTTTATAGCATCTATCTTTTGTGAATCAACTCTTATTCCCTCCTTAGACATAATATGACCCAAGAATGTCACTAATTTTAGCCAAAATTAACATTTAGAAAACTTGGCATACAACTGTCGATCATGAAGAACCTGTAGCACTTGTGATAAGTGCTTTGCATGGTCCTCTTCTGACCTTGATATACCAAAATGTCATCTATAAACACTATGACAAACACATCCAAGAATGGCCTAAATACCATGTTCATTAAGTCCATAAAAAATGCTGGTGCCTTCGTTAGCCCAAATGACATAACAAGAAAATCAAAGTGACTGTACCATGTTCTGAAAGTAGTCTTAGTTATATCTTCCTCCTTCACCATCACTTGGTGATACCTCGATCTCAGATCAATTTTTAAAAAATATTTGGCACCCTGTAATTGATCAAATAAATCATCAATCCTGGGGAGGGGGTATTTGTTCTTAATAGTTGCCCTATTCAATTATCGATAGTCGATACACATTCTCAACGTGCTATCCTTTTTGCAAACAAATAACATTGGTGACCCTAAGGTTACACACTAGGTCATATAAAATCCTTTTCCAATAAGTCTTTTTATTGATCTTTAAATTCACGCAACTCTACTAGGGACATTCTATATGGACGGATTGAAATTGGTTGAGTGGCTGGAAGTAAGTCAATACCAAAATCTATTTCTCATTCAGGAGGTAAGGCTTAGAGTTCTTTCTGGAACACATCAACAAATTCATTCACTACTAGTACTGATTAAAGAGTTGGCGATTCTGCCTCCATATCCCTTACTCTAACTAAATGACATATACCCTTTTGATATCATCTTTCTGTACTTAAAGTAAGAGACAAACTTCCCTTTTGGTGCCCCAACATTGCTTTCCCATTCAGGGTCTGCTCATTTGGGAAGTGGAAGTACACTTTCTTAGTTCGGCAATCCACAGTGGCATAGCATGAAGATAACCAATCCATACCTATTATTACATCAAATTCCACCATTTATAACTCAATAAGGTCAGCCAATATGTCACGGTCACAAACAGTTACTACACAATCATAATAGACCCTTTTAGCTATAATATATTCACCGGTTGGTGTAGATACCTCAAATGGTTTATTTAATAATTTTGATGTTCTCTTAAGCTTCCCAACAACTAGTGGGGTAATGTATGATAGTGTAGAACTAGGGTCGAATAATGCATATATATTATGTGAAAAGATGGACAATGTACCTGTAATGACATCAGGTGAAACTTTCAAATTTTGCCGACTCCCGAGAGCATAAGTGTGATTCTGGACCCTGCTAGAGCTAGATGCTCCTCTAACACCTCTACCACGACCCATAGGTACTTGTTGGCTCCTTTCTAATGGAGGAGCTGATGATGATGATGCCATAGCTGGCCTAGTAGGTTGTGCTATCTCACCCATATGCCTTCTCGGGCAATCTCTCATCATGTGCCTTGGCGTACCACACCAATAACAACCATCTATCCCAACATGATACATACAAGGATGATTTTTTCCACACTATTTGCAAGGCTGCCTCGAAGTCACTGATTGGTCTGCCGCACCTCCTGTTGTTCATGAACCTTGTCCCTCACCTCATTGACCAAACCAATTACTTCTAGACCCTTGAAGTTGTGGTGGAGCACTGGCTGCAGAATAAAAAAATGATGGCCTAGGTGGTCTATTATAAAATCAAAGCCTAAACTCACCTTAGGATGGTGTAAATTACCCTGAAGATCTGGTCCTCTTAGACTGCGCCCTTTGTAACTCCTATGTCCTCCTCTGCCTCTAGTACTCTAATTTTTGTACAAAAGCTTGCATCTTTGCTATGTCCATATATTTATTCAAGGAAGTAATAGTACAGTCTCTGACCAGATACGTATCCAATCTATCTACATACTGATGAACTCTATCTGCTATAGTAGCAAATAAATTAGGAGCATACCTGGACAGGGAATTAAACTGGAGACTATACTCCCTCACGCTCATATTCATTTGGTGTAGATTCAAGAACTGATCAGCACATGCCGCTCGGATCTCTAATGGCAAGTAATGGTCAAGAAAGGCCTCTTTGGACGCCTTCCAAGTGGTTGGGGGTGCATCTATATCTTTGGATTGCTTCAAAGCTTCATACCACAATATAGCCACACCCTTCAACCTATATGTCGCTAACTCAACAGCTTCTGTACCACTCACATGCATAACATCTAAAGTGCGCTGAATCTAATCAATAATGCCTTTGAGATCTTTATTAGGATCAGATCCTGTAAAGGTTGGAGGGTCCAAATTAAGGAATTCACGTATCCTCATACCAACTACCCTATTTCTAGCTATAACTGGACCTTTCTATCTTTGTCCTTGGCCAGCAACTATACGAGTCAATAGTTGGACTGCATTCCTTGGATCCTACACTGTAGCATCGATTGGTGGTTCTTGGGGAATTTTACTACTCTTGGGCTCATCAGGAGCTAGGGGGTTTAGAGACGTCTCTGATAGAGACTCATCTTGAGCCTCATTTTGTTGTCTCACTTGACTAGGTGTACTAGCCACCACTTCTACTGCTTTGACTTTACCTTTGCTCTTCCTAGTTTGTGGTATACTTGCTCATTATATAAACAATTTAGGAGTTAGACATAATTCATCTATTATACATAGCTCTATTGCATGATCTAAAGAATGAAAAGAAAGTAGCAACTCTTAAATGCCACGTAGTCTTTGACTTACAAATGTGGTGTACAACACATCAATAAACAAGACTCTATATTGACAAAGCTTTGTAAACTCCCTAGGATGACTTGCTCTGACACCATCTCTGTCATGCCTCAAAGTCCCATTAGGGTGGACTGGCACCCATTGCTGATAAGGCTTAAGAGAACCAACCTATATCTATATGCTCTATATACATATTATAAGGAAATTTCTATGTTTGGCATGCTTCTAAGAAGATAAACTATAATAACAAGCTAAAAGTAGATGTGTATGGCTAGGCCATTGGGGACATGGTGTCTAAAGTACGAGACATGACCACACTTTAATTTGCATGGTCTACAAATCCTCTAGTCAAGAGAAAATATTTGCTAATGCTCAGGACAGGCCCCGTCAGAATTAACTATATAATGCAAACATATAAGCTCTAAACACAGACAAAGCTCCAGAAAAACCTGGAGCTTGGTAACAGCTGCTAAATGTCCACTACTCCACTGGGAGATCTACTAGCATCTGTACCTGCAGTATGAAATGCAGGTCCCCCATAAGGGATGTCAGTACGAGATAATGTACTAAGTATGTATGGCAACAAATACTGTATATGAAATACAACTCAAATGAAACTATGCACTAGTATAGGATAATAGACCACCTTTAGTTATACTTTGGGATCGAGTATTAATGTTCTTTATAGTGCTTTACCTTTATTATATAATGTATGCACATCATGTGCTATAAATGACCAGCTAAGCAGTGGTATAACTATATCGAGATCGTCTCTGGCTAGGTTCTTACTTGACCCCTCGGGCTACCACTTATAATAAGATTTTTTCCTCAGCTAGGTGATTCTTTCACCTCGAGGGATATCGGGACCTTCCCTGCCTAGGTTCTTCCTTAACCCCTCGGGCTACCACCCATGATAAGATTGTCCCTGGATAGGTGATTCTTCCACTCCTCGGGCTACTACCCATCAATAAACAATATACTTTATCTTTCAATTACCTTTGAGTTGATTCTTTTGGTGGTCATAATATTGGATCTTTAGGGATGTATATATAACATATGACATGTAGTTAATCATAAAAGACAATATGGCAATGGAGAGAGTCTATTACATTAATAATGCAAGGCCTACGAAATAAAACAACTCATGAACATTACTTAGCAACAAGAGTTCATGTAACTTGGTATCCAACTAGGGATGTAGATTCAAAGGTGATTATGTATTGAATCATATAAACATGTAACACAAATGGAGACACAGTTAACTGTTATGTCGGTGTTGGTAAATACCTTTATGTACAAAGGAAAAATCTACGTTTCATGCCAAATGATACGAAATAAAATAGCCTTACATACCTCATTGTATGACCTTGTTACTACCTTGGAGCGGTTGTGGTTTCCCTCAAATATTTAGCTATAGTATATTAATAAATAAGACTAGTATTAGCAGCAACACAACACTTCTGGTCAGTCCACTATCATAAAAACTATCACCCAGACAACAAGCTTTTAATTAATGATGCAAAGGCATTTCTTCTACCTTTTCACTTATAAACGTATTTTGTAACAACCATTCTTATGTACATATCATATACATCTTATTTGCAGACCATTAACTGTCCTAAAATAGCCCACAAAGCACAACACATAATAATTTTTCACAACATACAAACAAGCGCATAACGTTACATCCTTTCACCACACTTCAACGTCAACAAATCCCAAACTTATTTTAACTTTACCAAAATTGTGTGCAATGTTTTTACACATAAAATTAATCTTAAACTAGTCCAAAAATAGTCACAAAATAGGTGAAGGTCGTGGAACAACATATTACAATTTTCAGCTACCAAGTTTCTTTTAAGAGTGAAATTACGATGTTGTACAACAACTCATCTTTGTGGACTATAAAAGTAGTACAGCAACTTAATTACATGACTAGTAACCAATATATTGTTAGTACATAAGTCGTACTTCATAATTCATCTAACCAATTAAGATAAAATACTCTTGAACAACAAGAAACATTCACAACAATAGTTAGGACACATGTTGTCCAGAATTTTCAGCATAACATAATAGCATTATACTTCTTATTTTTTATGAAGAAACTATACCAAATACACATCTATAATTGCTTACCTTTGCCTTATAGATTCTGCATTCCCTTCAAGATCCTTAGAGAATTGTGTTTGCAGCTTGGTGAAGTGAATTAGAGAAAAGACAAAAGACTTTAAGAAAGGTGAAAAATTATTTTCTAGTGGAATGAATTAGTGCTGCACTTGATCCATTTTTAAAGATTAATTTGGCCAAATTTGTATTCCACTTTTGACCAAATAATAACACCCATTAATAGCCTTTTGATCTAGCAGCTTGACCCTTAAACTTGGGCCTAAATGGGTCGTAAATATGATAGACCTTGGCTGCTAATTTTCATCTTTCTTCTTAGTTGGTTTTGTGTCCAAATGGCCAAGTGGTTTGTGGTGCACTTAGGAAGTTTTTAAATTTTTCTTATACTGAATATCAGATCCATTTATGATACTAAACATAGGCTAAAGTTATACCCTTAACACAAAATTTATTCATAATCGAACTTGAACAAATTTGGTGTCGAGCCTAGTCTCAGTTTAGCTATCAATTTTAAGCTAAGAAAGTAGGTGACTCACCTCCTAGATTATTAAGTCATACAATAACCTCAATACTTTTACTTAGATTAGGGATGATATATCCTCAAGTTAACACCAACTCATATATACCATCGACCCTCTTAAGCATTTAGACTCACATATCGCCCATTAACACGAGATTCAAGCACTTTCAAGGATTGACACGAATTTGACCAAACCATAGCATGATTGATTTGGATAGAATTAGTACAGGTAAAATGTGGGGTGTTACATTACACTTATGTCGAGATTTTGAAAATGGTGTTCTACATGTAATGTTGCATTCTTGGTAGGGCCGATTTATTTATGATCACTCTTCTCTTATACGTCTCTTTTACATTTGGGGATGAATGATCCCAAGGGGAAGATATTTAAATGACCCCAAAAAGTGCCTGAAAATGTGCCTTGAAATGCCTGAAATTTTAAATTCCATATATCTCAAAATCAATGTGTGATATCCAAAATTCGACTTCATATTCTTGTTCATGGGGTCAAAATTACGGCAAAAAGGGTCTAACCCCAATTTTAGAGCAATTGTATCAAAATTAAAAATTCCTAAAATGCAATTTTCAAAGAGCAAAGCAAGCCACTTCCGCGACGCGCTTCTGTTTTATTTTGTGACTATTTTGTTATTTCTATCCAAGAATTTTAAGTCTTTGGCCTATGCGCTCTCGAAACAAATTTTTACCTATACATAGCCATATTTCCCCCTCATATCATCCTAAATATTCTCTAATATCCTCTCAAACACTTAGCCATATTTTTCACTCCCAAATTCAAGTCTCAAAATCCTTATCCGGAACTAAGGATTTCATTCAAGCTTTAAGTCTCCATTTTCAAACTTCATCAAGATCTTCTTCAAAGTTAAGGTATGTAGGCTTTAGCCATTGGATCCTTCCACCCATGGTGTCCTAACATTCTTTCTACTCAATTTGGAAGATTAAAAGTTGATTTTACAATTGGGCTTATTAGTATGAACATGTCTATGAACAATATTAAATCTACATAAAGTTGTGATTGTTTTGCTGTGTTTTTAGCTATAAATATTGGATCTATTGTAAGATTTGATGATAGGTTTTGATATATATTGCTTGAGGGTGTTGTAAGGTGTTGATTGATGGTTTTACAATGGATTTTCTTGTATGATTTCATCTCTATATTTCATGATTTTATACTAGCATTCACACCCTCTAAGTGTCTGATAAAATGTCCCAATGTGGTTTCTTGAGGAATTGAAGGTACAAAGCATGAGATATGATATGATTGATGTTATGATCATGAAAGGAGCTTATGAATATAATAAAATCTATATAAAGTGTTGTATTAGAACATGCCCAATCAGGGGGGACTAAGAGATTAGATAACCTTATTGAGAGGTTTGTACCTTGATAACCAAGGTTGGGGTTTGTACTCAGCAACCAGGTGAGGGGTTTGTGCTTCGCCACCATGGTAATAAAGTGAAACTATCATTAACCATGTAAGGGTTTTGTACCACACCACCAGGTTGATGGGGTAAGACCATCATCAACCAACCAAGGGGTTTGTACTTTAGAAATCTAGCTTGGTCTCTTCTACAAATATGATATCATATATGAGCATGAGTTACTTGAGTATTTTTTACTTATGCATTGATCATACATTTTATGTTTGTAATATTATACCTATTGCCTATTCTTATGCATTTTGATTATAATGCCTATATCTTGCTACATTGCATTCTACACACTTAGTACATTCAAACGTACTAACACATACTCTTGCCTATGTGATATCACCATATAGGAATTGGTGCCTAAGTTGATCATCGTGCTCCTCCACGTGTCTATTTTGGTACTACTCAAGCTAATCAGTGAGTCCTACATTTTGGGTACCGTAGTCTATGTTTCCCTTATTATGTATTGAGACTTTCTATTTTATGTTCTATTTTGGCTACGAGGGTGAGCCCGATTTCTTTGTCTTGGCTCCCACTATTATCTATGTACTAGAGGTGTTTGTTGGACATGTTATGTATCTACGATATGAGTTTTGACTCTTTGTCTCTTGATTATGATATAATGTGAGCTTTCCCTTTAGCCCCTTTGCCCCTATTCTTACTCTTTATGTCTTTTATATGCTTCTGCGATCAATGATGTGTAATGATAAGTTAAGAAGCTTGTTTAGAGTTCCTTCGGGTTCCCCATTCAGAGTGTCACGTCTAGGTCCTAGGTCTAAGTCATGACACATAGAATTTAGCGGGGTCCAAGACAAGCAAATAAGCTTACCATCATAGTCAAAACATAAAATAAAGGAAAGAGAGTCATTATACATAGCATAAGATCAAAGACATTGTCCCCAAAATTGAGGACTCACCAACTTACTTTATAGAGATTGAACTAGCCACGTGGAGGATGAGGATGATCATGTGGAGCTTCGATTCCTACATGGTAATATCTTTTAGGCATAGATTTTGCATTAGGATGTGTTTATGTACTAAGTATGTAAGATGTAATGCAACAAGAGATAGGCAACATAATCGAGATACATAATTAGGCAAGAAATGAGCATATAGCAATATGACATGCATGAGTGATTCTTGAAGTAAAACATGCTTATATAGAACATATTACTTGTGTAGTAAGAGACCATCATGTCTAAGGCCTACCATCCTCTTAGAGAGGCGATTGAGGCATTAACCCCTCAATTGGTTGATGGTAGTCTCACCTCGCCATCCATGGTTATTGAGGTATCAATCCCTCAATCGATTGATAGTGGTCTTATCCCCATGGTAATTAAGGTATTAACTCCTCAATTGGTTGATGGTTATCATACCCCACCATCCATGGTGATTGAGGTTTAGCAACCCCCCCAACAGGTATGGTCAACTTGAAACACTATAGATACTTTTCACGAAATCTACATATATATATATAACCTTTCATCATTATAAAGTCATAAAAGTCATAGGACATGTAATGGATCATCAATAGCTCAAGAACCCTAAACCTGACATTTTATCAAACACTTGGCGGGCGTGTAATGCTAATGAAAACCATGAAATTAAAGAGTGAAATCATGAAAGAAATCTTGAAGTAAATCAACCCAACAATACTTGGTAATACCACTTTACAAAATATATTGAAACCCCTCATCAAAACTCATTATAGATCTTAGATTCATGGCTCAAACCATGCATAAACAGTCACACTTTTACAAAACCCCAACATAGTTCATACTCAAATTCATAATATAAGACCCATAAGTAAAATCAACATAGGAACATGTAATTTAGGTAAAAAGGCAGCTTGCGCACCATGTGTGAAAGGACCCAATGGTTGAAACCCACATATATTAACTTTGGAGAATTTCTTGATGTAGATTGAGATGAGAACTTGAAGCTTGAGCGAATTCCTTAAGATTCGGAATGAAATTTGGCACTTGAAATTTGTGTGAAATATTTGTCTAAGTATTTTAGAGAGTATTGGGGAATGTCTTGTATGATATGGTGTTGAAATATGGCTAAGTATAGATATTTTAATGTATATGAAGGCTTAGGCCCAAGAACCAAAAGTCTTGGATGGAGATGAAAAAACTAGCACAAAAATACACAGAGTCACGCCCTTGGTGCATCGCTCAGGGGCACAGAACCCTCTCTGGAAATAGCATTTTGCAATTTTTAAATTTTGATATGGTTGTTCTAAAGTTAGTATTGGAACTCATTTTTCACTCAATTTGTTTCCCTAATCACGAATACAAAGTCAGATTTTTCATATCTCACATGAATTTTGAGATATATGGAAATTACGATTTAGACCACTTTTGAGGCACATCGTAAGGCACTTTTTGGGGTTGTTTCAATAGACCACCTCTTTATCCATGAGGGTTATTCATCGGGATTCCAAGTTGAATCTCGCTTGGTCTTACTCATG
>JAOTQJ010162210.1:4768-23510 GCA_025642045.1 Solanum sejunctum | reverse complement strand
GATGTGTATTGGTGGGGAGGCATGAAAAGGGTCATTGCCGAATTTGTTTCGGTTGCCATACTTGTCAACAAGTCAAAGCCGAACTTCAAAGGCCAGGTGGCCTAACCCAACACATAGAGATTCCTACTTGGAAGTGGGAGGTGATTAATATGGATTTTGTGGTTGGGTAGCCCAAGACTAGAAAATGTTTTAATTCTATTTGGGTGGTTGGTTTATTAGCTGATGAAATTAGCTCACTTTCTGCCTGTTAAGACCACATATGGGGCTCAAGAGTATGCAAGGTTGTGTATCTATGAGTTAGTAAGGTTGCATGGGGTTTCTTTGTCCATCATATCGGATCATGTTTCACAATTCACTTTACAATTTTGGAGGTCTTTCCAAAGGGGTCTTAGTACAAAACTTCACCTTAGTACAACCTATCACCCCCAAACGGATGTCCAAGTGGAAAGGACAATTCAAACCCTTGAGCATATGCTTAGAGCATGTGTATTAGAGTTGAGGGGTAGTTGGGTTAAGGTTAGGGAGGTGGCTATATTGGGACCATATCTGCTTACGGAGGTTCTTGAGAATGTTGGGATGATTAGAGAAAGGTTGAGAATAACCCAAAGTCATCAAAAATCTTATGCCAATGTGAGAAGAAGAGACCTTGAAATAAAAGTGGGTGATTAGACTTATTTGAAGGTTTTTCCAATGAAAGGTGTGGTCCATTTTGGTAAAAAGGGGAAGTCAAGTCCAAGGTATATTGTTCCTTATGAAGTGATAAAGAGGATTTGCAAGGTAGCTTATGAGTTGAAGTTGCCTAGTGAAAAGAATTTAGTTCATCCGGTGTTCCATGTCTCAATGTTGAGAAAATGTGTTGGTGATCCTAATGCCATTATGCCTCTTGATATTATGGGTATATTGTTGAGGATAACTTGGCTTAAGAGAGAGGCTCTGGTTCTGATCCTAGATAAGCAAGTGAAGAGATTAAGGAACAAGGAGGTGACATCTATTAAGGTCCTTCGGAGGAATCAACAAATTGAAAGTGCTACTTGGGAGTCTGAAGCGGACATGCAAAAGTGGTATCCTTATCTTTTCCACTCGACTAAAGCCTATTGTACTAATTCTAAGTCCTCTATGTAATTTCAAGTCTTATGTTTCAGCCCATATTGTATTCATATGCATTCATGTTTAAGTTGGCAAGTTATGATGATTTTACACTTATGTTAAGATTTTAAAAACTGTGTTTTAAATGTAATGTTGCATTTTGGTTGGGTCTATTTTGTTTATGATCATTCTTGTCTTGTACGTCTCTTTTACATTCATGGACGAATGTTCCCAAGGGGGAGATATTGAAAAGACCCTAAAAAGTGCCCAAAAATGTGCCTCAAAATGCCTAGAATTTTAAATTCCATATATGTCAAAGTCCATTTGTTTTTTCAAAAAATTTGTCTTCATATTCTTGTTCAGGAAGACAAAATTAGAGAGGTAGTTGTCTAACCCCAATTATAGAGCAATTGAATCACAATTTAAAATTTCCAAACATTTTTTTCCAGAGACGATCCGTGATAGCACTGTGATGTGCAGCTATCACGGACATGTGTTAATTTGGCCTCTGCAGTAGGTCGACAATGTAGACCTGCGTATTTTGCTTCCAGCGATTTCTATCTTGGTCCAAGGCTTTAGGCTATTGGTCCTAAGTGTTCCCAAACGTGTTTTTATCTACACTTAGCTAAATCTAACCCTTATATCATCCAAAACATGTCCCAATACTACCCAAAACACTTAGCCATATTTTTACTCCAAAATTCGAGTCTCAAAACCCTTATCCAGAACTAAGGATTTCCTTCAAGCTTTAATCCTCCAGTTTCAATCTTTACCAAAGCTAAGGGTACATAGGTTTTAGCCATTGGGTTCTTCTACCCATGGTGCCCTAATCTCCTTTTTAATCAATTTCATAATTTAAAGTTGATTTAACATGTGGATATTGTATATTAAGAAATTTACTGAATAGTGATTTTAGTTCATGAAAGTATTATTGTTTTAGCATGTTTTGAGCTCTAAATCTTGGGTCTAATGTTGGATTTGATGAGGGGTTTTGTTGGGAGTGTCTTGGGGATGTTGTAAGGTATTGATTGATGGTTTTATAATAGATTTTATTAAATGATTTCATCTCTAAATTGCATGGTATTTTGCCCCCATTACACACCGCCCAAGTGTTTGATAAAATGTCCGGCTAGGGTTTCTTGTGGAATTGAAGGTCCAAAGCATGAGACGTGATATGATTGATGTTATGATGATAAAATAAGCTTATGCACATGATGAATTCTATCTAATGTGTTGCATTAGACTATGCCTAATTCTAAGGGACGGAGGGGGTTAAGAACCCTTATAACCTAGATGGGGGTTGTACTCATTAACCGAGGGAAGGGTTAGTACTTCTCCACCTAGTGATGGGGCGGCATAATCACTAATCGAGATGGGTGTTTGTACTCATAAACCAAGTTAAGGGTTAGTACTTCACTGTCTAGGTCATAGGGCGGCATTGTCACTAACTAAGTTGGGGATTTGTACTCATCAACAGAGTGAAAAGGGTTAGTACTTCACCACCGAAGTAATATTGCGCCGTCATCACTAACCTACCAAAGGGCTTGTACTTTGGAAATCTACTTTGGTCTATTCTACACATATGATATCCTATATGAGCATGAGTTATTTAAGCATGTTGTACTATAGCATTGATCATATATTGCCATATTGTTATCTTACGCTTATTGCCCATTATTATTCATTTTGATTATGTGGCCTATCTCTCGTTGCATTGAATCCTACATACTTAGTACATTTAAACATACTAACACATACTCTATGCCTACATGATACTACCATGTAGGAACCAGAGCTCCACTTGATCATCCTCCTCATCCATGTGGCTAGTAATATCTCTTAAAGCAAGCTTGTTAAGTCCTCAACTTTAAGGACAATATCTATTGATCATATGTTATGTAAAGACTTTTCTTTTTGTTTCGATGCTTACGACTATGAGGGTGAGCCCAAAAATTATCTTAACCCCTGCCCAATCTATGCTAGAGGTATTATTGGATAAGTTATGTATTTATGCCTTGAGCTTTGACTTTTTTAATGATTTGTGCTATGAAAGACTTCACTTAGTCCCTTTATCCTTATTTCTATTCTCTTATTGTTGTTAAATTGCTTCCACAACCAAAGATATGTAAATGATATGCTAAGAGGCTTGTTTGGGGCCTTTGGGTCCTCATTCGTCGTGTCACATCTAGGCCCTAGGCTTGGGTCATGACAAACTTGGTGTTAGAGTACTAGGTTGTTAATAGTACTCGACATCCAATACACTGCATCGATTAGAGTCTTATTCATGGTTGTGAAGTGCACCAAAACTATGAATAAGAGGCTGTGAGGCATTTTAAGAAATTTTTCCCTTCTTCTTGATCCATCTAGTGCTATAGAAGTTAAGGTAAGGAAACCCTAGCGAATGTTCTTTACTATTCTAAATCATGTCTATACCAAGAGGAAGAAGAACCCGTACACCCAAAGAACAATTGGGTCATGAAGAGTTCTGGGATGCTATCGCTATGCTAGCTCGAGCCATGACTAATCAAATCAACCAAGTAACCTAAGCCCCTCATGCTCTTACATCGGGATCTAGGTAAAGGATTTCATAAGGATGAACACATCGAAGATCCATGGGTCTAAATTGGATGAGGACCTTGAAGAATTTATTGATAAGGTGTATAAAGTGTTGTCTATCATGGGTATTAGATCGGAGGACAAAATGGATTTGGCGGCCTACCAACTCAAAGGAGTAGCTCAAATATGGTTTACTCAATTGAAGGAAGAGAAGGGGAACAACAATGTCATCCTTTGGGAGAAGTTTAAGGTGGTATTTCTCAACCTATTCTTCCTCTTGAGCTATAGGAGGCCAAAATTATAGAGTTTATGAATTTGAAGCAAGGGTCTATGAGTGTGAGGGAGTATTCCCTCAAGTTCAACTAACTCTCTAAATATGCTTCACAATTGGTGGCCGAGTCGAGGTCTAGGATGAACAAGTTTGCGATGGGTATGTCCGACTTGGTAAATGAAGAATATTGTGCTGCCATGTTGATTGGTGATATGGGCTTGTCCTACCTCATGACTTATGCCAAACAATTAGAGGGGTAAAAGTTGAGAAAGAGAAGGGGTAATGAGGCGAAGAGGGCCCATTTTGAAGAAAAGATCCAAAGTCTCAAAGGTGGTCGGTTTCATCAAGGTCAAGGGTCTTTCAATGCTCCTAATAGAAGGTATGATAATGACATCCCAAGGCCTGAAGGAGGTGGTAATGTGGTGCCTAATGTTGTGTGCCCAAGATGTGGTAGAGGCCATATTGGCCCATGTTTAAGAGACACTAATGCATGATATTGTTGTGAGGAACTGGGTCACAAGAAGATTGATTATCCTTGTAATCAAAACAAAGGTAGAGATGGTTATCCACAAGGCCAGGGTGCAAATGTGGTTCCTTTGTAAAGGGGAGGTCAACAAGGTGGTGCCCTAAGGCACAATCGATTCTATGCTTTTTAAGGGTAACAAAGGGTAGATGAGGTGCCCGATGTCATTACTGACATGTTAAAAGTCTTTGATTTTGATGTGTATGCATTGATAGACCAGGGTGCCACCTTTTCTTTTGTTACTTCTTTTGTTACCAAAAAGATTCATGTTGGACTCGAATTGCTGTGTGAGCCATATAAAGTGTCTACTCCCATTAGTGCATCCATTTTTGCTAGAAAGGTCTATAGGAAGAAAAAGTCCCATTTTGATTTTGCATAAAATATTACCTTTTGATTCTGTTAAGTTAGATATGGTAGATTTATGATGTCATTCTTGGGATGGATTGGTTGCATGCATATTATGCCTCTATTGAGTGTAGAAGCCGTAAGGTCAAATTTCAATTCCCTAATGAACCCGTCCTTGAGTGGGAGAGTCTTGATATGGTGGTCAAAGGTAGGTTTATTTATTACATTAAGGCCCACAAGTTTATTTCTAAGGGGTGTCTCTATCATCTTATGAGAGTTAGGGATATTAAGTCCAAAGTCCTCCTTATAGATTCAGTTCTGATGGTTAATAAGTTCCTAGATGTCTTCCTTAATGAGATTCCCGATGCTTCTCCCGAAAGAGAAATAGATTTTGGCATAGACCTCCTTCCCGATACTCAACCCATTTCTGTTCCCTCTTACTATATGTCTCCAGTGGAGTTAAAGGAGTTCAAAGAGAAATTAAGGGACTTCCTGGAGAAGGAATTTATTAGGCCTAGCCAATCACCTTAGGGTGCATCAGTGTTGTTTGAGAAGAAGAAGGATAGTTCTCTTAGAATGTGCATTGATTACCAGCAACTTAATATAGTCAACATCAAGAATAAGTACCCTTTACCAAGGATTGTTGATCTATTTGAACTACTTCAAGGGGATAGTCACTTCTCTAAGATTGATCTTTGGTCCGGTATCACCAAGTGAAGGTGAGGGAGTGTGACATTCCCAAGATGGCCTTCTAGACTAGGTATGGGCATTATGAATTCATGGTTATGTCTTTTGGGTTGACCAATGCACTGGCTATTTTCATGGATCTTATGAATAGGGTCTTCAAACTCTACCTCAATTTGTTTGTGGTGGAATTTATTGATGATGTCTTGATTTATTCCCATAGAGAGGAGGAGCATGTGGATCATTTGAGGGTAGTGCTACAAAAATTGAAAGAAGAGAAGTTGTTTACCAAATATGAGAAATGTTAACTTTGGTTGAAATAGGTTGATTTTCTTGGTCATGTGGTGACTTGGGATGTCATTAAGGTGGATACTAAAAAAATAGAAGTGGTTATAAATTGGCCTAGACCTTTGACTCCATCGGATATTAAAAGCTTCTTGGGCTTAGTGGATTATTGTCGGGGGTTTGTGAATGGGTTCTCCTCTATTGCTTCTCCTATGACAAAGTTTACTCAAAAGAAGGTTAAATTTGTGTGAACCAATGAGTTTGAAAAGAGTTTTCAAACTTTTAAAGATAAGCTTGTCTCTGCTCCTATCTTGTCTCTACCGGAAGAGTTGGAAGGGTTTATTGTGTATTGTGATGCCTCATGAATTGGTTTTAGTTGTGTTTTGATGCAAATGGTAAAGTGATAGCTTATGCCTCTAGACAACTTAAGCTACATGAAAAGAATTATCCTACCCCTGATCTTGAGTTGGCTACCATGGTATTTGCTTTGAAAATTTGGCATTATTATTTGTATAAGGTGCATGTTGATGTGTTTATTGATCATAAGAGTCTTCAATATGTGTTCCCCTAAAAAGACCTCAACTTGAAACAATGAGGTGGTTAGAACTTCTTAAGGATTATGATATGAGTGTGCATTATCATCCCAGTAAGGCTAATGTTGTGGCCGATGCTTTGAGTAGGGTTTCTATAGGAAGCCTAGCTAATGTTGATAATAGTAGCAGAGAGGTGGCTAGAGAGGTGCATCGGTTGGATATATTGGGAGTTAGGTTAGAGGATGTTGATAATGGGTGGGGTTGTGGTTGTTGATGGTTCCCAGTAAGGCTAATGTTGTGGCCGATGCTTTGAGTGGGGTGTCTATGGGAAGCCTAGCTCATGTTAATAATAGTGGCAAAGAGGTGGCTAGAGAGGTCCATCGATTTGCTATATTAGGTGTTAGGTTGGAGGAGGTTGATAATTGTGGGGTTGTGGTTGTTGATGCTTTCAAATCTTCATAGATTGAGGAGGTGTAGGCAAAGCAAGATCTTGACTTTGCCTTGTTACAGTTGAAGGCCTTTGTGAGAGATGGCAAGGTGGTGGTTTTCTCCCAAGTTTGAGATGGTGCCCTTAGGTACCAAGGTAGGTTGTGTATCCTAATGTTGATGACTTGAGAGATAAGATTCTTGATGAGGCTCATGGTTATTCCTACTCTATTTACCCTATTTCTACAAAAATGCATAGAGATTTGAAGGAAGTGTTTTTGTATGGTGGTAAGAAGAGGGATATTGCTAAGTTTGTATCCGATTGCCATGATTGCCTACAAGTCAAAGTCGAACATCAAAGACCGGGTGGCTTAGCCCAAGATATAGAGATCCCTACTTGGAAATGGGAGGAAATTAACATGGACTTTGTGGTTGGATTGCTTAAGAATAGGAAGCATTTTGACTCTATTTGGGTTATGGTTAATAGGATGACAAAGTCGGCTCATTTCCTACTAGTCAAGACTACTTATGGTGTCGAAGATTATGCTAAGTTGTACATTCATGAATTGCTTAGATTGCATGGGGTGTCCTTCTCTATCATCTCGGATCATGGTGCTCAATTCACTTATCACTTTTGGAGATCCTTCCAAAGAGGTCTTGGTACCAAGGTAAAGCTTGGTACGACCTTTCACCCTCAAATGGATGGCCAAGCCAAAAGGACTATCAAAACTTTTGATGATATGCTTAGAGCTTATGTATTAGAGTTTAAGGGTAGTTGGGATAATCACCGTCCACTCATTGAGTTGGCTTACAGTAATAGCTATCATTCTAGCATTGGTATGTCTCCTTTCGAGGCTCTCCATGGTAGATGTTGTAGGTTATCGGTTAGATATTTTTGGTAGGAGAGATGTCTTTGTTGGGTTCAAATCTAGTTATAGAGGCCATGGAGATGGAAAGGTTGATAAGAGAATGATTAAAAACAACCCAAAGTCATCAAAAGTTCTATGTCAATGTGAGGAGAAGGGATCTTGAATTTAAGGTTGGTAATTGGGTCTATTTGAAGGTCTCACCCCATGAAGGGTGTGGTTCATTTAGTTAAGATGGGTAAACTGATTTCAAGATTTGTTAGTCATTATAAAGTGTTGAGTATAATTGGTAAGTTGGCCTATGAGTTGGAGTTTCCCAATGATATGAGTATTGTTCATCCGGTCTTTTGTGTGTCTATGTTGAGAAAGTGCGTGATGACCCAAGTACCATTGTGCCTTTTGATATTATGGCTATGGTTGAAGACAATTTGACTTATGAAAATGTTCCAGTGGCTATTTTTGATAGACAAGTGAAGAGGTTGAGGAACAAGGATGTTGCTTCCATCAAGGTCCTTTGGAGAAACCAACAAGTTGAGAGTGCTACATGGGAAGCTTAGGCAGACATCAAAAAGCAATATCCCTATCTTTTCCATTCTACTCAAGACAAAGGTACTAATCCAAGTCCCTTACATGATTTCGAGTCTTTTGTTTTAGCCTTTATATCATTGCATGCATTAATGTTTATGTTGCCAAGTTCATGGTGATTTTGACACTTTTGTTGAGATTTTTAAATTATGTTTAAGTGCATTGCTGCATTCATGTGTTGGGATGAACTCGTCTTGATTATTTCTTTCACATATGTTTCTTTGACATTCAGGGAAGAATGTTCCCAAGGGGGAGATATTGAAATGCCCCAAAAAGTACCAGAAAATATGCCTAAAAAATGGCCATAATCATAATATCCATATGTCTCAAAATCTATGCGTGATATCAAAAAACCAACTTCATATTCAAGATAAGGGGCCAAAATTGAGTGGAAATGGGTCTAACCCTGATTCTAGAACAATCCAATCAAAATTTTATTTTCCAAAATTTGTGATTTCCAAAATTGATCCCGCCCTTGGCACGACGCGGCCAAGGTGTGGACTTATATTTTCTTTTGTCAGTTTTGTTGTTTCGGTCCAAGGCCTTTGTGCATTGGTCCTAAGCTTTCCTATGTGCAAAAACAACTAAGTAATTTTTTCAACCTCATATCATTCAAGACATTTCCCCAAAACCCTCTCAAACACTTAGACAAGTATTTGATCCAAATTCTAGCATTCCAAACTCATCCGGGATCTTAAGGAATTCACTCAATCTTTAAGTTCTCATTCCAATCTTCATCAAGGGATAAAGTTGAGGTATGTGGGTTTCAATCATTGGGTCCTTTCACCTATAGTGCCCAACCTTCCTTTGTATACAAATTACATGTTTTCAAGTTGATTTACTTATGGGTATTCTTACTATGAATTTGATTATAAACTATGTTGGGGGTTTCATGAAATGTGAACTATTTAAGCATGTTTTGAGCTATGAATCTATGTTCTATGATGAGATTTGATGAAGCGTTTTAATGTATCTTGCATAAAGGTGTTACCAAGTGTTGGTGGGTTGATTTACATTAAGTTTTCCCACATGATTTCACTATTGAATTGCATGATTTTGAACTAGCATTATACACCCCTCCCCCAAGTGTTTGATAAAATGTTCGGTTTAGGGTTCTTGACTTATTGATGATCTATTGCATCACTAATGATTACACTTTATGATGATGAAAGAAAGGTATATATGTATTGATTTCATGAAAAGTATCTATAGTATTGCAAGTGACATACACCTTGTTAAGGGGGTGCTATGCCTCAATCACCATGGATGGTAGGGTATGACAACCATCAACCAAATTGAGGGGTTGATACCTTAATTACCATGGATGGTAGGGTGTGACAACTATCAAACAAATTGGGAGGTTGATACTTCATCACCGTGGAGGGTAGGGTGTGACAATCATCAACCAAATGAGGGTTTAATACCTCAATCACCATGGATGATGGGGTGTGATAACCATCAAACAATTTAGAGGTTGATACCCAATCGCCTTTCCACGGGGTGGTACGCCTGGGATTCCATAATGATGGTCTCTTACTACATATGTAACATATTCTATATAAGCATATTTTAATTCAAGCATTAATCATGCATGTTGTATTGCTAATATACTATCTCTTGCTTATGTATATGCATTTTGATTACGTTGCCTATCTCTCATTGTATTGGATCCTACATACCTAGTATATTCAAACATACTAACGCATACTCTATACCTACGTGATGTTACCATGTAGGTTAGTGCTCCACTTGATCATCCTCCTCCTTCATGAGGCTAGTACAATCTCTTGAAGCAAGCTTGGTAAGTCCTCAACTTCGAGGACAATAGCTATTGATCCTATGTTATGTAAAGACTCTTTGATTTGTTTAGATTCTTATGACTATGAGGGTGATCCTGAAAAGTTGTCTTGGTCCCCGCCTATTCTATGCTAGAGGTATAGTTTGACAAGTTATGTATTTATGCCTTGATCTTTGACTCTTTTGATAATTGTGCTATGAAAGACTACCCTTAGTCCCTTTATCCTTATTTTTGTTCTCTTATTGTTGTTTAATTGCTTTCGCAACCAAGGATGTGTAAACTATATGCTAAGCGACTTGTTTAGGACCCCTTTGGGTCCTCATTCACCATGTCACATCTAGGCCCTAGGCTTGGGTCGTGATAATTCTAGCATCTGGATGGCACCATTTGATGCTTTATAAGGTATGCGATGTCGTACTCCTATTATGTGGTTTAAGTCTATAGAGCTCAAACTGTATGGCATAGTCTTTCTTCAAGAGGCTTTGTCCTATGTTTGTGTGATTCAAGATAGTTTGAGGATGGCCCGTAGTTGGCATTAAAGTTATGTTGATCGAAAATGCTAACCCTTATATTTTAATGTTAGTGATCGACTATTCTAACCGGTATCAACTTTAAATAGAGTGATGAGATTTGGTAGGCGAGGTATGCTTAGCCCTCGATATATTATAGCCTTCAAGATCCTGAGGGGAGTTAATTTAGTCACTTATGAGTTAGTCTTGCCCCCAGCCTACTCAGTTATTCATCTAGTTTTTAATGTTATGATGTTGAGTTGGTATGCTATAGATGAGTCTCATGTATTATAGTATGATTCTATAGAGTTAGATAATTAGTTGGCATTTGTTGAGGAGCCAGTAGCCATATTATCCAGAGATGTCAAGCAGCTACACTCTATAATCATACCATGATTAAATTCTAGTGGAATCATTGCCTGATTAAGGAGGCCACCTAGGAAATAGAGGAGACATGAGAGAGCAGTAGCTAGCCAATTTGAGTCCTCAGTTATGCCCTTATCCTTAGTGTCGTGCATGAAAAGTTCTATAGTAGAGGATGTTATAATGACCCTCTAGGTCATTTTTATGTTTTGCACTATGTGCCTTAGTTAGAGCATTCTTATAGAGACCCCACGTCCTTTGTGACTTGCCGATACTGGCATTATAGTCACCTGGTTGTTCTTTTGAAAGTTGTGTAGTTTTTCATATTTGGAGGCCTGGTTGTGTTTTCAAATGAGTTTAGTAGTAAAGTCCAAGTAAATAGCCTTAGAATGGTATTAGGATTGTTTCATTAATTTTGAAATTCTCAAATAAGGTAGAAGCATAGTTCGACAGAGTACCGAGGGTTTTAATGTTAGTTTATACGATATTTGATTTTAGCCTTTAAAATAGGCCAATAATTGACCTTTGTTACTATTGTTGGAAAACATGCTCGTTAGGAAATCCTGACAGTGTAGTTAGCTTTAGAATGTTGAGTTTGGTCTAAGACAACCTTTCATTTAGTTCTCAAGGCTTCTTGGTGCATTTTGGGCCCCTCAATGCAAATTGAGTAAATATGAAATCAGAAAGGAGGACCCATATTTGGTCACAACAACTTTGTATGGGAATTACAGTTGCACCATTGGATCCAGAATGTTAAATTTGGTATGGCTACATAGTTTGGTTGCAATTTTTGGATTTCAAACAAGTTTTCAACACCATGTTGAAATATAGGAATTGGGGAAGAAATTAGATGTAATTGTTATACTTGGTGACATCGTAAAAGCGACCCCTAGTCACTAAGGCAACAACCGCTCTTCTAGGGGCAAGTTCACCAAAGTGAACCTGGTCTCACTATACTGACAATTGCCACTTAGGATGGTTCTCTCTAGTGAACACGGTGTTGCTATAGCAACACTGGTGAGGGTTATGCATTATTATAATTTCAAGAAATTTAATAAAGAGAAGAGCAAAACTTTCACTAATGTTGATTTTGGTGATTCAAAAGGCTATACTACTTAGAATTCTAGGGAGAACATCGTGCGAATGTTAGAAATTTCTTTTGGCATATCATTTGAGGTAATTCTTGACGATTTTTCTATTGAGTTGGTTTTGCTTTTGGAAACTTTGGGAACTGATTTTTTATTCAATTTGACTCAGGTTTTAGTAAAGTTTAGGTCATTTTAGTGTACTTTTTCAAGGCACGCCCTGTGGTATGGTAAGAATTTTCTTACTAAGTCTAATTGGATGCAAAATAGTGAAGGAAGCGGCCATTTGTTCATATTTTTAACCAAAAAGGGATGTTGTCTTGTGTTCATGATACAAAAAGGACTATATTGATATTGTAACTCTGTTTTGGTAGCTTGTTGATGTTTGGAGATTGTTCAAAATGATAAAGCACCTGTAAATTGAATTGGAGCACACATGATCAGCGTAAATGTAAGATACGATCTTGCTCCTCCTTCTAGAACGTGTTTAGCTTGTAAAGGTTGTTTGGGGTGTATGAGTGGTTAACAGGTGAATGGATTAGAGGCTATACATGTTGACTGTGATTATATTAGCTTTTATTTGTGATTTTCTGAGCATCTATTTAGTATATTTAGGACACTTGTGAATGGTATATTGATTCTCATCGGATCTGTGATAGTCTGGGATTATGTTGGCTTCCTGTGATATCTGTGAATGTTCAAAGGATTCATAGCAAGCATGTTTGACCTGTTGAGAATGCTTGCGAATTTAGTATTGATTGTCTGTCCCATCTATGATTTTGTACTGCTCTTTTTAATTATATGAGATTATTGGGCCTTAGTTTAGGAATAGGCTAGTGATGCCCTAGCCTGTATTGGTTAGGACTGGTAGACTATTATGCTTGTATATGGTGTGCCTTAAGAGATATAGAGCCTCACAGCACTAAAAAATCAGAGTTTGCAGAGTAATGGCTCGGATAGGATATGATAAGTAGGGAACCTAATTATCCATGTGATTGACTACCTATTCTGGATCATTCCCATGATATATTAAATCTTATTTATGATAAAAATGATTGTCGATGTCATTTTAGCTGCAGAGTACAACCTTGTATAGTTAAAGGCCCCAGCATTTCCTATAATTTGGCATGTATCCTCCTACTAGAAGTTGTGTAAGCAAGAATAAGCTATATTTTGCATAACCCTAGTTGGAGACCACATAATTAGAGGCTATACTAGTGTAGTAAATGTTATATACTGATATATTTAAAGATTATACCATTAGAGGAGGCATTGATGGTGGACATATTTTTACTAGTCAAGGACTAAGGGCCAAGGCAAACCACTGGCCAAGTCTAATCTTATCTTGGTAAAGTCCAGACCATAACCTACGTTAATGTCATTGACATAGACTCGGTTTAGTGTCTGAGTTGTCTCGATTATAGTCCGAGTGGTAGCCTGGGTTAAAGGCCAGGTCAAGGTATATAATGTTGGTTAAAGTCCCAATTAGGTAATTCTGTCAAAGTTATGATACACTTGCACAGTTGGTTGATGAGCTCAGTTCTGACTTGACAACCTGAATCTTACACTCATTCACCCTTTCCCATGTGTATAGGTGTACCTGCTGGGCTTATGGGGGCTCAATTAGCATACAGGCATAAGCAATAGGACCTTATAACCATGTGTATCACTACACTCTCGCTACGTCATGTTATTCTAGCATTTATCAACATATTTACGTGGTCCTTGTTTTAAATACTTATGGAATACATTGATTTACCCCTGCTATATTTACTATTTATACTCAGTCGACCTATGATGCTTACTAGGTACCATTATTTTTAGTACCTACTTTTGCATTTATTTCATAATGCAGGTCCTAGTATGAGCTAGGGACATTGATTCCTTCGTGGTAGCTATCATATTTGAAGACTAGTGGTGAGCATTGGACGTCCTTGGATCCTTCTGGTCTCCATCTATATCAGTGCTTGTCTTTTGTTGTTCGAGACTTTCCTTGTATATTCTTTTGGCTTGTATATGTATGTAGATATGTTGTGACTCAGTATGATGTATCGTGTTTATAGTATCCTTGTACAGGTGACTTTCATGTCCAGAGAAGTTGTTGTATAGTTGTTGTGTGTGTATATATACTTACTATCAACTCTACTTTTTTAATTATTTCTCATTTGGTAGTTGATGGGTTCTCTTTTGCCCTCACATTTTTTTCTAGCCATTTTGGGTCAGGATCAGACTTGCCTATCGAGGGTTAAGATTGGCGTCATCATGACCTATAATATTGGGTCGTGTCATATTTGTTAGGTTGAATTGTTTCGGTGGGTTAAAGGTTGACTTGTCCCAATTTTTGGTCATGACAAATTAATAAAATATAACCAAACACAATATAAAATTAATAACTGAATAACTTTTACACAACTTTTTAAACTTATCAATCAAATACAATAGAAGTTATGTTGATTTTTATACCTAATGTAAAATTTCTACCAAACATAGTAAAACTACAACATTTTTTTACATATGAATTTCATGTATCTTGTACAATAACTAAACAGACCTTAAATGAATTGTTTATACATACACACACACATATACATACAACAACAACAACAACAACAACAACAACATACCCCAGTGCCTCAAGAGGCTCCCGCTCATTGAGGGGTGAGGGGGGGTCGGATGTACATAGCCTAACCTCTATGTTTAAAAACATAAAGTGTCTATTTCCAGATGACCCATGAGGAGCGTCGAAAGTTGCATTGACTAACTGCTACTTCACAAATGAAAAAAGCACAGATAGTTTAAAGAGCCATTTTGCTTTATTCCATCATACTCCAAGGCCAAAAAATAGTTAATCTTTGGCTCCATCCGAGATTGATGGAAATACACATATACATACATATATATATATATATATTATTTTATTAGCGAAATGCCCTTGGAGGTCGTTATACTTGTTCCCATCTGTTCCATAGATCCTTTTACTATGGAGTTTGCCAACTGAACCCTTGTACCCACTAAAATGCAAATTTTAAACCCCTCTGACCATTCACCAAGCCTATGTGGCAATTTAATTGTTGAGTTGGCAAAGCTACGTGATTTAAGTACAGATTGAGTATGAATGCAATGTTTGATCCCAAAAAAATATTTAAAATAAAGAAAAAGAAAATAAAAAGACCAAAAAAAATAAAAAATTAAATATAACCCATTTCTTCTTTTTTCCAACCACCCTCCACTTTCATCCCCACCCAACCCTCGACCCCATTTCTTTCTCTTTCTTCCTTCTCATCTCCATTTTTATCCTCCTTTTCTTTTTCACTTTCTCTTTCTCCCCAAATTATAAATGAAATTGTTCTACAATTTATAAAGTGATAGATCAAATAATTTTTATTTTTTAGCATCAAGATATTCTTCAATAAAGAAAATGTTTTAAGAGGGCACAAAAATAAAGAAGAAAAGAATGAAGGAAATGGAGATGGTGACTATTTTTTCTCTTTCTTCCTTTCCATATCCAAGGGCATTAAAATGGAGAAGAAAAGAATAGGGGGAATGGGGATGGTGATTTATTGTTGGCATTGTTATCCAAATTTGAGTTATTAATTTTGTTTGTCATGAGAATATAGTGGATACTTATTTAAACTAGTAGTTCATGATTTTGTCAATAAAAAACACCACCCCTGGTCCTTTTTGTTTTTCCATATTTTGATCGTGAAATTTTAACTTCATGAGTATTTTTGAAGTTTTATATGAGTTAATGTGAAGGGTAATAGTGGATAATAAAAAACTCCATTGATAAGTTTAGATATGAAAGGGTAAACATTAAACAAGGCTGTCCAAATCTAAAAAATTGATCCAAGGCTGGTGTCACATGTACAAGTCATTACTTTAACTTAAATAAAGCAAAAACATTACAAGTCTAAATGTCATAGTCCTCAAATATAACATAACATAAGATAAAAGAGTCTCGATAGTCCATCGAAATACAAGTTTTTACCTCTTAAGAGTCCAGAAGCCTAGCCCAATAGTGAGGGTACTAGAACCCTAGGTACAGAGCTCAATACCTACACAAGTGTAGAAGCAAGGGCGGGTATCCAATAACATGGTACCTAGCAAGCATAATCTAAACCTAGGTAAAGCAATAAAGAACACAAGTACTCCTACCATCCTAACCACATATCCTCAAAGTACAACACCGCATGCGAACAAACCCGTACAACACAACATACACACATATATATAAATTCACAGAAACATAGCAATACATAATTTGAAAGAGTCACAGTGAACAAGACACAAATGTCTAGGTTTTATATATCAATGAATAACTCATGAATTCATTACTATTAAACAATAAGCGTAGTATAGGATCATGTCATGTAATATTTGATATTCATGATGTATGTCTATCCTATGATACACATTGATGTCTCCCAAGTTAAACATCCTTTTTAGCGGCTAAAGCGATCACTGTCAAGAAATAGAACCTAAAAAAGATTAGGGTCAAACCCACAGGGAATACGTAGACTCAAGAGAATTCACGAATTTGCAATTCGAATGATCAACCAACTTACTTCCCCAGGGAGAGGGGGGTTTACAATAATCAATGGAAAATATAACTCAACCAACTATCACAAAAGAGGAGTCAATATGGAGAAAAACTAGGGTATCGTGTTCCCCATGATTACCCAACTCAGTATCACCGGATAACCTAATTCTTTTATAGTGTATAGTAAGCAAGATGGTAAGTTATCTTCAACAAGCCCTTTGATCAAAGGGGGGGTAGTGAATTTCAGTATATGACTTAGCCTATCTCCATAGTGTTCGTTACTAACCCTTACCTGTTAGTCCCAGTACAACCTACCATTGGCCCAGTTCGGTTGATTAGATGAGAGCACATCAATCAAAACCTATTAATTAATCTCTTTTCCTATTTATTACTATCTTGGTCCAGTCGATAACACTAGGTTGGTTATAATGTTGGACACTATCAGAAAACATGAAAAATAAACAGAGTTAATTAATACATGCGTATACACCTTCCAAGAGTTCTGAGATATCCAGTTTTACTTTGTTAGTTCTTCATGCTTCCCACAACTCTAGCTATGGATTTAGCAACTCTTGCTATATGTAGATACAAGAATTATGAATTGAGAAAACATAATTGAATAATTAAACAATAGAATCAAGAACAAGCCAAATCCAACTTCAATAAGAATCACAAGCTTCAAGGTCAAATTAAATCACAAGTGTTCTCAAAGACTCTCCATGATCTTACAATTTTCTCTCTCAAAGATTTGAGTTCTCTGAGTACTAGGTGAAAACTTATGAAAAATAACCTAGAAAACCTATTTATAATAATTAAAATTAAAGTCCTAACAAAATAGGAGAATTGGTCGACGTCATACGAAAGGTGTTTTATGGGCCATATTGCATTCCATGGCCTATAATCAGATCTCATACTCAGATACTAGAAATTCAAACTTCTACTCTACAATACCCTTCTATGACTCGTAAAGTGGTTTATGACCCGTAAAGGGGGTTTCGTCTGATGAAACTCCTGAAAGTCCAAGTGTCTAATCCTCAAAGTACGAACCATCTTCTATGACTCGTAAAACTCTCTATTACTTGTCTAAATTTTGTAGAAAGAACTTTAAAAAATAATACCTCACTAGAATTATCCACAAAACCACCCTACGGCTCGTAGAATTATCTACGAACCATAAAGGGTCTTGTATAATAGTAAAGTTCAGCAACTTCTGCAACTTTCCAAAAAATCAAGGCCAACATGTAATCCTGTAAACATAAACACAAAAATATATAAAATCAACTAACATCACATTGAGAACACACAAAATTCCAAGTTTTAAGCATCAAAAATTTTGTATTTTGGCCGCACATCAACACCCTCAACTTAAAATTGTTGCTTGTCCTAAAGCAACGGACTCAATGTATATAAATAATACACTAACAAACAGAGCACAACCTAATGGCATACATCACATAAATCTTAGACTTTTATACCCACCCGAACTTTTCAAAATAAGATCAGATAGCTATCTAGCAAACCAATACAACCTGGTGTATGTGAAAAAACAACTATGACAAGCAAGGTATTATCAACAATCCACAATCACTGAACAAGTCTAGTATGAACAATATAATGCAAGTGCCCTCATAGAAAGAAGTTTCATATTTGATGCTCAATGATATTTTCATGCTTAACCTTGGGACTATGCAAAATCACTTACTCTCATAACACATAATCATATATAATGTATAATACCATAGGCTTGCCCCTATACTCATGACTTAGACTTTCAACTAACTGGACTAGGATCACTTTAGGACTTTTTACGCTTATAATGCAATCTCAGGGGGCTTTGTTATGATATTATGGGATAATAATGACTAAAGGCCCTCCTTGACACTGTATTTTTCTACACTTTCTCCCTACCAACTTTGTTATTTTCACTTTATTCTCTTTTTTTCCTCTTTATAGCTTTTTTGGGTACTTTTTTTCAACTTTTAGCTTTTTATCTTGTTTTTATACTTCATTTAGCTTTTTTAGCTTACACTGAGGCATCACTTATTTTACTTGCACCCAGTGCATGATTTTCTTTTTTTTTTCTGCATCACTAACTCACCCTTTTTTTTGTTTTCCCTTACACCAACAACCCTCAATTAGTATTTTGGCCTGTGTTGAGATGCACAATATCCTTCCTCAGAACCAGGGCCAGTTTTGGTACCCGCCCTCAACTTAGACATTTTGCCTCAGTCAAGGTGCACAATGTTCAAGAAAGGACTAGGGCAAATTTTAGGACTTCTAAACTAAT